>VYZQ01054486.1:0-12532 GCA_013400655.1 Mystacornis crossleyi | reverse complement strand
TTTTTTTTTTTTTTTTTTTTTGGTCAGGTCCGAAGCATCAATCTAAAATTGCTGTGCCCAGTATTACTTTAAAAACAGTATGGGTGAACACAGATGTTGCTTCCATGCATTTATCTCAGAAACCAGACTACTGGGGTTTTATAAGCAGAATTTTAGTATCTCAGCATTATAATAAAATTGAGATTTGCTAAATGAATTAATGGAGTTTTTTTATAGTTTCTGTTTATTTTTTCTAAATGAAAGTTTAGGTGAGAATGACACAATATCAGCAAATCGAAGTGCAAAATTTCATAATTAGTGATCATTATGTTACCTCTTTTTCACTATTATCAAAATGATAACAAGCACTATATGAACAAATTAATAGATAACGTGCAAACATTTAAAAAAAATTACATATCGGTAATTATTTATTTTCGGCAGACAGAGCTGATGTCAGGGTTGGCTTCACGGAAGTCAGAGCAGAGCCATGTTCCAGCCTGACTCAATAAGCCCTGATAACTGACAGCATCTTTCAGAATATGTGGCATTGATACCAAACCGGTAGGGTGGGACAGGCACCCTAAAACTAGTACGCTTTGAAAGGATTTTGGCCCACAGGTTTCACACAGTGTTGACATTTCTTCTTCCCTTCCTTCCATTTCCTGCTCTTGGCGCCTGCTAGAGCCTGGCACTGCATGTGATGTAGCTGTTTAACAGACCAAAGTATGAAAAATACTTAATAATGCCTTTCCCCCCACCATGGTTAGCATGCATGAAATGAATGAGGCTTCCTGCACAAGGGATAAATCTATAACTAAATGTCAAAAACTATAACTCTCTCCGAAGGTAGCTTATTAACAATTTGCTATGGTTCATTTTACAGTGACACTTCCATATTCAGGAGTGTCAGAGTACAGAGGAGCAGCCTGGGATCAATTCATTCTGACATTAAAAAAAAAAGATTAAAAAAAAAAAAGGCGAAAGGAGGGAGAACAAGACTGGTATCTAACAAAGAATCTGGACTCCTTCAAAGATAAAGAAAATTCAAGATTCATTACTGAGCCCCCCAGTCCCAATCAGACAGGCTTTGTGACACAGTCAGGGTGATTATAGCTCACTGGAGGAACACATGGCAGCACTAAAGCCACATTTGCTTAAATAGCAGGATATGGTTCTTTCTCCCAAATCACGTATTAAAGCTCTGCAGATAAACAGCATGAGTAAAACACACTGTATGCATATGACAGAAAGACCAACACCAAAGTTATTGAAAGGAAATTAATGAGTATTGTAAACCCAGGCTTCTGATACTATCAGTTTTAAAAACCAATACTATAAGCAATGCAAGGTTTTGCTTAAAGGTAGCAGAAAAAAGCAGCTCTGATTCTGCAGACAGAGAACAAGAATATAGGTTTGGGGTCAACAATTAAAAAAACCCCCAGTTCTAGGGGCTGGCTAAAAAAAACTGCAAGTGAACACTTCCCCTCTGGAACAGGACATCTCTGTTGCAGTGTGCCAACCTGGACACAACCCCGATGGGGAAAACATCCACACCCTGCAAAGGGAAATGTCTGCCCACACTGCCTCCTCCAGCACCCAAACTTCATTACTGTTTGTCATCATCTGCTTGGGAAATGAGGAATGGGCATTTCCCACCTTGAAAGAAGACCTTTCTAGACCAGAAAAATTGCAGTGGAGCCAGGTGCAGCTCAAGGGAGCACTGCTCAGCTTGTTTGCTGCCTCCAAATTGCTGCAGAGGAAAATGGGGAAAATGAAGGGGAAGTGTGAAAAGTCTCAATATGTTCCTCCTGCTGGCTCAGAGGGACCCCTGGCAATGTGTGGCAAAAAATGGGTGGCCCTGAAATCATTTTTCTATGAATTTGCTCTCACAATAGCTGTCTGACAGCTGAGATGGGGCAGGTACCAAACCACCTGGGTGGTTACCAGCAAAGTACTTAATAAAAGGGAATAAGGCTGTTTCTGGCAGCTCTGTGATATAACGCTGTTCCTGGAGCTATCACCTCTTAATGACAACAGTTTGAAGCCACTTTCTTTGCATTTCAGTGCAAACTCGTGGAGAAAGCGAGAACCAGAGATATCTGCAATATATCTTGGCTTTGTTCAGACTTCTCCAGTTCTGGGGCAGTTTCCCCACTTAGATATCCTAGTTCCAAGTTTTCACACTGAGCTTTCCATCTGAGCATTTGTAAATGATAATAAGATAAATTAACAGATGTCTCTTAATCCTTTTTATCTTTCGGGGTAATTTTTAACAACACATCAGAAATTAAACCCATCTTCTAATGAACTAAAATCCCCAGCACTCTCAGGCCTGTACATCTTTTATGGAGGTTGGTCTGTAAGACACAGTTTATGAGAAAGAAAATTACTGCCTGGCTCAGAGCTTGGACTCTGAGGTGCTACCTGCCTATAAATTTGCAGACTATCCACAGGAAATAAAAACCACAGGGAGAAAAAACTGGAACGCTCTTAGAGGTTCATAAAAGGAATGGTAATTGTAGACCACCCAAGTTACGTTTATGTTCTTGGGTGAGGATAACGTTATCAGTAAAAAAGCACAGGTATCTCTAATAAGATAGTAATTTTCTCTTGGGGCCTCCCATCCCACTGGAAGTGTCTCCCCTACATAGCTCTGGATTTGGGTGTCAGAAGGACTGGGAAGGAGAGAAGGTGCAGGGCTGGGAGGAGGCCGCAAAGAAACAAATCTGGAGAGAAAGTTAACAGTGAGGATCTCTTGTCTCCTTTCAAAAAACTGTAAATAAATGTAAATGCAAGGAATATAAAGTCTGGTCATGCCATGAGAACTTATGTATGATTTCTAAGAGACAGCTTTTCACTCTCTCAGAGAAGATACCTCGAACGGCTCACAGTGGCATTACCTATGCAAGAACAGCTCAAGCGTTGCTGATTTTTCCCTCCTCATGAAAATGAGCAGAAGCTAATGTTAAAGAGTCCCCTGACATTGCTGAGGTACTGCTGCTGCATCCAGTGCCAGTTTCCCATATGCTTTATATTATTTATTAACAGAGAGAAAAAGTTAAAATTGTTTGAATATTTTAAACAGTGAACAAGCCAACAACTCTGTACCAGAAATAGACACAGAGAGATCAAGTGAAAACAGTAACAACAACAACAAAAATTAAACAGAATTATTATTTCAAGAAGGATGCTTCCATCTGTTGCTAGGGATTTTCCCAACTCCAGAGGAAACTCCCCAAGCCCTCATGGAGGACGCTGGCGGCTCTAGTGCCTGGGCACCTCGCTGCCTAGAGACTGTTGTTACTTGGCCCACACTTGAAAGCTCCCCGTGTTTATTCTTGCCTGTGTAAGTCCATTAACCTGGCTTCCCCCCTGGCAGTGCACTGTCCTGCCTTGTTTGTTCTGTGCTCCTCAGGGGCTGGGGCTGGAGCTGGCTGATGGGCCTTCGAAGGCAACGTGAAGGGCAATGCTGCTCAGGGATTGTCGCAAGCTCTGGGCTTTTTGCAAAACCCTTCCCAAGCGCATCTCATCAGGACAGGGATTGTGCCCATGCTCAGGCCCCGAGCCTGATGGAAATGAAATGCTTGGAGAGGGACCATTGTGGTTTAATTGATAGGAGTGTGAGCACTTCTAATGCCCTAATGCAGGAGAAGGGGCTTCTTGAGTAACTCTGCTGGTGTTAAAGAATGATTCACAGCAGAAAAGTTAATTACACAAGCACATGCTTCAGGACAAAGCTGAAAAATATTAGATAAATACTGCATTTGAAAACCCTTTCCACTCATGTTTTTTTCAAGTGGCTATTGTCTATTATAGTACTTTTGTGTGCTTTTAATCACAACGTTTGCCTAGAGACAGGATGTATAAATAAATCTGTTACACATCTATTAGATTTTATGTTAAAATGATTAAAAAGACAACTCTGATGCATTTAATGCAATAGGGGATCTGTTCTCTCTCCATGAGGCAAGGCAGGAGATTTTTTCTGGAAATTTCTGGATGGAAGACAGTCACATTTGTGAAGGAACAAACTGAGAAACTCTTTTCCTATCACCTGACATAATTTTCTGCCTGCTTTCTTCTGTTTTAGAAGAGCAGCTTTCTTGCTTGTATAGGGAAGAGATAATACCTCTTATCCAAAAAAGCTCCCATTTTAATCACATTAGCATTAATTAGCAGAAAAAATTGATATCCTAATGATGATACTAATTGCTTGCAGAGATCGCAATACCTTCAAAGCATTGCATGAGAATGAATAGAGTAATGCGTAACTGTGCATGCCTTTTACCAACACCAGTATTATTTGATGGTCATTAAATATTTTCTGGAATTAAAATGCATGGTACTTGATACCTGAAAGCCCAGCTGTTGAAAAGAATAGGAGCCACAGAAGTAGCTTTCTATGAGGGAAGAAAGCTTAATTTTCTCATCAGAAGAACAAAACATGTTTAGCTTAACATGTTTTCTGTTTATCTTATTATTCCAGGGAGCACTGTATATTGCAGTTGTGTGTCTGTTTTTCAGAGGGACTGTGGATAAGTACAGTTTATTAAACCCTGCTGAGGCAATCTGTTGTGTCTGTCTGTTTTAATGTTGTTATAAGTCAGTTAAGCATGTACCATACTTGTTAGCTGCATATATACTAATTTAATGTATTGATGGGCTGTCAGTACAAATACCTAATGAATATTAAAATACAAACTCAGATACAGAAATGCAAAGCAGAGCCAGCATGTGGTCAACATTTTGAGGGACAGGCAGAGAAAGGAAAAGACAAGAGTTCAGAGTAAATGACAGTAAACACTCATGAAATGAACCTGAAAACAAATCACTAGCAGCTTCCCAGGAAAGATGGAGGAAAATAATAATTAAGGGTCTCAAAAACACGGACTCTAAATATACACTGTGAACTTTGTCTTCTGCCAGCTGATTTCAATATAAATGAAACAAAGGGTGGTTAGCAGACCAGTATGCCAGTAAGACAAAGGGAACTAGAGGAAACAGAATAAAGACACTGTACCAGGGGAGGGAGGGGAGGGGAGAAGGAAAAATCTCCCACTGTCTCTTCGGCAATGCTAATTTTCTGTTTAACAATGGCTCTAAAAATGGATAGCAGTCAATACTTTGCATATTCTGCATAATACAGTCTTTCAGCAAGAGCATGTACGTACAAATCTCTCCTGCTCCAAGTGAATGTGGCAGGAGTTTGCTGGGCATGTTGCTCCATATTAGATCATATTCAGAGCTGCAGCCAGCTGCTTGTTAGAGATTCAAAGGCTTGTGCACCATTCAGACCCAGCTCAGAGGCATGCTGTCTATCCTTCACGAGGTTTGAAGTGAAGAGCGAATTACAAAGAGAAAACCCTTGGGCCAGAGGAGGAAATATCAAACCACTGTGAGTGGGGAGGCAGCAGGGTAGAGACACGTGAGCAGCCACGGGGCTGATGAAACCGGGAGAAACAGCCCAACAAATGCAGGATCTGTCTGGAGTTTGATTGCTGCTTCCTTCTCCCTGTCCCACCTCTCCAAAATCATAAATGTGTCTCGAGGGGGACAGGGACCTGGCACATCTACCAGCTGCAGAAAAGGAAAGAAGGAAAGACTGGCTAAATAGCAGGTGACCAGAAGGGAACTCGTGGTGTTTTACCATGCGGGAACACCTTGCCCAGGCAGAAGAGGCACCGAAAATGGTCTGGTCCAAAAAGTTTCCTCTGGTGGCTCCTTCTTAGGTGGGAAGGCCTGCTTGAACCTCCTGCTCCCATCCTGTGGGATGGTGACCCACTGCTGCCCATCCAGCAGGGACTGCAGGGATCTGCAGCATCCCAGGAATGAAGGGACTGCAATGCAGATGCAGAGTGCTCCCCAGCGTGCAGGGACATGAGAGTTCTTGGGAAATCTCCCTCTGAGGGCGACCAGGGAGATGCAAAGCTGATGTGGTCTCCATCTGCAGTCAATAGGGAGAGTGGTCAGTTTTGATTTAGAGGTGATCTTCTCAGTGAAGGTCTTCATGCAGGACAAGATGGGAGGGAAATCTGCCAATTTATCCGTGACACAGCCTTCCTAGCTGGCAGCTTATAGCTGTTCTTGTGGATGGGGAAGAGAATGTCTTCACAGATCAAATGCACAAGGATATGTCAGAATTTCAACCATTATGTAAACATCCAGTGAAATACAGACAGCAAGCCTTTGAAATGAAACGGAAAATCGGTGAAATTGGAAAATTCTGTTAAGAATCTGAATTCCACATTAAGTATATGCTTTCATTGATAGTGGCATCAATCACTAAAAGATTTTACACTAATCTTCTGATTTAAATATAACCTAATATGATCAAATACCTTGCCTTATTATTGGAGCTAGAAGGGTAAACATATAGTTTTCTTTGACATCTCTGGGCCTTCTTTGCTGCTCCCTTCCCTGGTTCCTTTTCAAATGCCTTCAAATGCCCCTAAAATGCAACGAGGTGTGAAATGTGCTCTGCTTCCCTGATCCTCTGGACTCTGCTCCTCCTGCAGCCCGGGAGAGCAGTTGCAGCCGTGGCCATCAGAAATCTGCTTGAAGAACAGCAGCTGGGTGTCAGGCTGGGATAGTAAAGCAGAGGAGCAAGGACCAAGCTTAGTTCAGCAAGATGTACCTCATCACCTCTGATTTACAGGTAAGCAATCTTGCTGGGGGAAGTGGTACAGGCAGAGACATTCCTGAATGTAGAAGAGAAAAATGACCTGCTGGGAAACTTCATGAAGAAATGACTCTTTGGGCCACTGGCAGATGTTGGGTAGCTGATGGAAAACCTGGCTATGGAGATCAGGTGAGGAGAAAGAGCACATATTTTGAATCCAAGGGGGAGCTACACTTTTGGGATGGTGAAGAGCAGAAGTTTGCACTCATTTAAATCTTTCTCACTCAAACCAAAATATGTGTTGGGGAGAGCTCAGTGAAAAGCCCCCACCAAAGTTTTAGCGAAGAAAAGCAGGATGCGGACAGGCACTAATGCCTAGGTCCAACCAATTTGTAAGTCTCTGTTCTCTGAATTTCCAGGGTTCTTCTATTTGCTTTCTGCAATCAGAATAAGGCTTGGTACACAAAGGTAGATGTCAAGCAAACATTGAGTTCAGTTTAATAAGATAGAGTGTAAATAACACAGGCTCTACGTTTGACGCTCACTAAATATGACTGCATTATTCCTGTCTCTTGTGGCTTTTTTCATTGCTTCTGGCAGGAAAACATAGAATGGCAGGAAATCACTTACTCTGAGGTAAAGGCTTTGCCTCTGTAATAACTCACTAAAGGCCTAATCCTGTTGAGTTTGAAAAAACTTGGTAAGACAAAGGATGTTTAATTTAATCAAGTATTAAGGTCATGTGCAAAACAAAAATACAAGGAAAATAAAGATGAAGTAGAATTCAACCCTTCCATCAAGAGGCTGAAAGCAAGACAAAGAAATAATAGTCTAAATGATGGCTTCATGGATGAATGGCTAGCAATATCTGCTATGCCCAGAAAATAACTGAAACATCTGAAATCACCCTTTAAACGAGAAAACAGCTCCTGCTGCTGAAAATGGACAAGTCTGGAAAATGTTTCACTGTGCAGCAGCAGCGCTGAACAACGGTACAACTGCAAGAACAAGTCTGCAGCACTAATCTCCCCAAAAGCAGAGAGGGGAGGACGGATGCACGATCAGCTCCACGTGCCTGCACTTTAGGGAAGGATGGAGCCTGCAGCCCGTCAGCGCAGCTCCCGCGAAGTGCAGCTAGAGGGAGACAGGCGAGGGCACCGCAGGGATGTGCTGAGCGAGGCAGAATAAATCCCTGCTCCGTCTTTGCTGACCTGGGGAGCACGGCGGCGTGTAAGTGTGCCCACTGGGGTGAAACAATTCCGAATTCATGCAGCCAGCCATGCATCTATTATCCAGGCACCGGGGCAAGGAAAGTGACCTTTTTTCCCTTGCTCAGTCATCTTAACAGCAACCACAACAGAAAAAAACCAAAACCAAACCAAACAAAAAATCACCTCAAAAGCCTGGTTTAGCTAATATATGCAATCTCAGCTCCCCATCAGTGTCACTCCTGCCGGCTGCCTGCTTCAGCCCTGCCACACACCGGGCCCACTTCTCTTGCCCTGCTTCTACCTGGAGGGTAGGTGTGAGTGCTATTGCTGTTCAGTCTTGCTGCTCCAGATGCAGACTGAGAGTTTTCAAAATACCCCTTTTTGCGTTTTTCTGGTCTTGTGATTTCTGTGTGATTAAAGGTCCAGAAAGTAAACTGGTCTCTGGCACTGTCTTTAGAGGAACTGAAGAAATGAACTGTATTGCAACTGAATTTCACATTTGAAGCTATGTAAAGTTAGTCCAATCAAGCTATCACTAGTCAAAAATTAAGAGAAGGCCATCATTAGGCCTCATTCCAGCTGGTTTGAAATTAGTAATTAACTTCTCACAGAAAACAGATATTTTGCAGGGAATCAGAAATGACGTTTTTACATGTGATATACTTTGTGAGTCAAAGGAGTCTGCATGTAGACAGTAAACATTATGCCAACAAACCTCTGTAGATCGGAAGAATCTCCTCCCCTAACTGGGGGTGGTTTTCAACAGTGAGGATATTAAAGCTGAAGTAAGAAAACACATTTAGACTGCAGTAAGCAGAGCATTAGCAATCTGAGGTGTTCCTATTAACCACAGGCAGAATCAAGAGAGGAATAAATGCAGCAGCGATCAGAGCAGCAGCTCTGCCCTGGCTCAGGAGCCTCCATCTGGGATGAAGCAAGCAGGGAGGCAGGCAAAGCCACACCAGCCCACCACAGACCCTCGATTATGGGGCCTCCAGGACAGGAAGGTTCCAGCTCACGGGTGCTTTGCTCTTGCTGCCATCTCACGCAGAGCAGACCGAGGAGCAGTCGCAGGTGCAAAACTGCGGGCAGCAGGCAAAGCCTGGGTTTCTCTGTAACCACAGTGCCCAGCTGCATTTGGATGGGTTGGTTAGTTGTTCCTCGTTTGCTTTTCTAAAAAAAATCCTGGGAATTTGAGAAATTATAGAAAAGCCTGTCTTATCTCACACCCAAAAAATGCTGGTTCAGGCTAAAATCAGGATTTTCTGTAAAATGCTGCAAGTTGTTTAAATGAACACATCCCCACACATGAACATAAGTATTAAGAATACAGCTGACAGTCATAAACCATGCCAGCTCACTGTGCAGACAGAAAGGGAAAAGAAAGCTGTCACTTTGGTGCTTGACAGCACAGTGATGAGCACCATACAAATGGATAGTGCTCATCTAATATAAATTAGGTAGTCATTGCCTAAAAGACTACCATTAGGGAGTACAATGCACTGAAGCTTGGGTAAAACAATAATATAATATTTTCTGCAGCAAGAAAGAGACGAGTGACACAGGAGAGTGAAGTTTCTCTTATTAATGACGAGACAAAACACCTGGTTTGTTCCACTTTGGAAAAAAAGAGACCCAAGACAGCAGAAGCACAGGGAAATTCAGAGGACAGATGAAGCACTGGGAAAGACAGATGATAGATCTGCTTTGTCAGGGAAATAAACTGAGTGATCTAACAATCCCATATCCATATCCGTGGATTTCCCAAATTCAATTCCTGGTTTTACGTAAAGGGAAGCATTTCCTTCAGTTTGAAGAACTGCTTCTGCCCCAGTCAGGACAACATGGGAGAAAGCAGAGCACGGGATATTTCCCGGCCTCTTTCTTGCAGTGCTAAAGGCACAAGAATCTGTTAACCTGCAGCCTTGCCTCATCTTGGAGGGTCTCAGCTGCAACACTTCTGCCCAAGTACCAGCACAGCCTTTGCTGCTCCAGCTAAGGACCAAATTGGTAACTTTTATGTTGTAAAAGAAATTTAATACAACCAGGAAAATCAATTTTATTTTGCTTTGTTCTAAACAGAGATGATCTACTCGTTGACATGGATCATTAAGTGAAGTAATATGGAAAAGCACTAGGGATGACTGAAGGCCTGTTTAGCAGAGCAGCAGCACTACCTGTAGGACACAACAACAAAAAGACAGTGCAGAGTATGTAAGGTGCTGGGTGACATTTCCTGTTCACCTCATCATGACTGCATAGTCCAGCTGTTCTGAAATTTGTTCACGTGAATCAGGAAGACATACAGAACGTACTGCAGCAATATGCAGCTTGATGAGAGAAAATTAAATTCCATACAGTAGTGACACCGAGCACTGTAATGCAGGTAGACCCCTTGGAATGTTTTTATTATCATCTCTGCTACACAAGGTTTTGCAATGTGGTCATAAGAAAAAAGAAAAAAAAGCTTCTCAATAAGACTTGGCAGACAGCACAAGAAGATCTTAGCCCCAAAAATAGTTGTTGTTTTCCTTTCTTCTCCCTGTACAGACCAAGACCTAAATTCACTGACAAAATGAGAACAAGTAAATATTTTTTCATTAAAGATGAATTAAGCATGACAGTCTGGCCTGTCTTACACATAAAAGAGAGAAAAGGAGGTTGTTCCTCATTTAGAAATATACTCCCTTCCTGTGTCACAATGGCAGCTGGAACCTGAGCAACAAAACCTGGCAAGTGATTAATTGCTCCAGGTATTTAAACAAGCTCCATAGCATACAGAATAGATAGCATTAAAAAGAGAGTTTGCTGTCTTAAATCTCCCTATTATCCTTCATCCAAATATGTAATCAGAACTGGCTGAAAGCTGTTGAAGCCTGTAAAACAATGAGTTTTGTATTTCCACTGGGTCATGTGGGCAATTCAACCCAAACAGACCTTGCAGCACAGGGGGAGGGGAGGAATCTGTGAGACGTTGCTGAGACGGAAGAGCTCCACAGATCCCTCCAGGTAGGATAGTCCTTGTTTGGTCTACTTTCCCAACAGAGTCTTTTTGCAGGATCTGACATTTTTCTTCCCACAGAAAGGATGCTTGGCATGCCAGAACAGATCTTTGCCAAAAGGCAAGAAATCAAGAAATAGGCTAACCAGAACAAAGATTTTTACAAATATCCCCAGTGCAGACTGACCAATACAAAAGCTCTAGTTTTAATATGGCCAGAGCCTGCATACTGTTAATTAAAAAAGAAATTTGAGCATATTTATACTCACTACAAAAGAGGCTGTCAAAGACAAGTACCAATTTCAGTAAGTGCTTAGTTTCTTCAGTAATAAAGTGCACAAAAAACCAAAAAAGTGTGCTGCACCAAGACCTCAGACCTCTCATGGAGCCAGTCAACGAGAACAGATGAGAAAAGACTTGGACAATTCTGATTTATCCCTGCCTTTCATCCAGTCAGTCTGGAAGGACATGCTTTAAAAGACTCTTTTAGAAAAGGGTTAGAAATTAAAGCTGATTTTGCAGGACATGTGGATAATTGTGAATTCTGGAAAGTTTCAATACCACTCTTCTTTTTACAAAAGTGACAGTGCATGACATTAAATGCTTTCTGTAGCTGCTTATGCATGATTACAAAAGATTCAAATAGCAGCTTTATGAGTTGTAATGAAAGCAGAAGGCGTCCAACCTGTGAGATTGTTTTGTTAAGAATATTGGCAGGGTTGGTACAAAAGCAGGAATTTTCTAGTAGGACTGGGTTGCTCAGTATATGTAGCTCAGACTTTTGAAAAACAAAGCAGAAAACCTTCTGCACTTGGTGAATTTGATTCCTGGCTATTGTCTCTCAACTTTGCCAATGGCTATTATATGCAGGTATCCTTTATGTAATAGATTCCTCTAACACATTTTATTTCCTTGGCTCCCACCAACAGTTTCTAGAAAGAATGTGCTGTTATTCACTTAAATTGGACAATTCAACAATAGTGGGGGGAATAATGGAGAGGAACCACAATCCCTCAAAGTGATAATAACCTGCAGAGATATTTCACTGCTCATTTTTTAACCAAAACCTGACATTTCTCATTATTTCTGAGTGCAGACTACCTAATCCAGAAGTCTATCTATCACAAGTAATTCAGGTACAGAACTGACATTGCAATTATTTTTACTAGTACTAGCCAAAAATGAACTATGTCTCAATGTGCACAGATCAAATCTCTCCTACAGATATAGCAGTATACCTGCATTGGAAACTTCCAATTATTGGAACGAAAACACACAGTTGTTGATCCAAAGAAAGTGTTTATGGAAGAAAGTGTCCCTGTTTGACTCCATTTATTACTTTCCAATAGCCCATCCCTGTCAAATAACAACCGTATTTTATGTTATTTAAGATGTAAAAATCCATCAGAAAGCATAATAAATTTATCTCTCATGCAGAAATAACAGTAGTACTAGTGCAAAATGCTTGCAATAAAATTTCAATCCATGGGAAACACACTGGAGTTAGGCTTTTGTTGGAGACCCAAAAGCATGTCTGGTTTTGCTATAAGCTTCAAGACTCGGGTGAAGAGCACTGAGACAATTTGGTTTTCATCTCACAGCTCTTATATGAAACCAGTCTCTTGGTCGCAATCAAAAATACTACCTCTGACTATAAGAAAAAGAGAAAAATACACTTTTTTCAAATTTTACCAAGGCTTTTCAGGTTTTTTTTTTTTT
>VYZQ01054464.1:2473-17497 GCA_013400655.1 Mystacornis crossleyi | reverse complement strand
AGTTTGCTCTTTTCTGAGCTGCTCAACTCACCAAACATGGATGAACTCTAAGGTGAAGGTAGGAACATCAAAGCTGATCTTAGAATCTTAGAGCTGTTTTGACCTACAAGTCCTCTGAAAAAGAATGAGTTGACCAGCCCTGAGATTCAGGCCAGAGGAAGGACTTGCACTCAGCTTTCTTTTTGGAAGAATAAATATTTTAAATACTGGTCAGAGTACATTGAGCTAATAATCAAAGTTTCTGATATTGACGCAAGGCAATACTGCAGATGGCTGGAAGCTAAAGAGCTTCAGACAAGCGGCTTCAGTTTCTAGGGCACCCTATTAGACCAAAGGATGTAACTGGGTCAGCTCGAACCAGTTGTGGTATGGGAAGGGCAATCGATTATTCTTTGCTGGTGATAGACCTAGGACACTGTGATACTTCTTTGTTTCCCATACTTGCCAGATTGCACTACCTTTTTTTTTTTTTTTATGCCATCACAAAGGTATTTCTTTCTCTGTTTAAATAGGAAAAATAGATTTATGCTTGCTATGAAAATATCTATTATTCAGATTTTTCGTCATGACTGGAAATATTCTTAGTGTCATTCACCTACGCTAACTTCAAGTGTTTCAAATTTAGTTATGAGAGTTTGAACCAGTTCCATAGACATCCCTTATCTCTGACGCAGATTGGGCACAGCTGGATGTTGATGGCGTGGAGATCTTTTATCCTTCATCTCCACTCTGACATCCTCTCTATCATGTGAGTTTCTGCAGTTAAACCTTATGCATCTCTGTATAGGATGTCTATCCTTTCCTTGCCATGAGAGGAGTGGACGGACTTGTTTCTTCAGATTGTTAGTTAACCTTTTGGACATTTATGGTTAAATTCTCATTTTCTTTACTTATGTCAACCTGTCATTAAATTGTTTTTCCAACTAATTTAAGAACTGAAGAAAGCTTTATTTATACCTCTTGTTTCACCATTAAGCTGGGAGATTTTCATACATCTTAGAGCCCGTCACTCTATATTTCAACAATAACAGCACGTTAGATGGTAACAAGGTGCTACCTGGAGTTGTGAAGAGAAAAAACCTAGCACAGGTACATGACTAAGCTCTGTGACAGTACGGACAGTGCATCCTAGACTCATTATTGTGTGCACCTCTAAAATGTTCCCATATATGTAGTTACCTTGAGTTTTCCTAAGCACCTAGACCTGAATTTCAGTTTATAACGTGTATTAGTTGATGAGACTCAAGCCTTTTCCAGCAGACCAGGAGCAGCCTCCTGCCCTGCTGTAAATCAGTCCAATGTGTCCCTTCCCCAGTCTTTGTACTGGAAGCATAATTTAACAATTTTATGCTCTTTCAGTGACTCAGATATACTCCCTGAGTTTGACAATCTCTACAGAGTTTTTCTGTTCATGCCATGGTCCCTGCAAAGAGAAGCAGCACCTAAGGGTCTTCAGCACAGCAAAACCTGGCTTAAGAGAAATGCACTCCTTATTACCGCCATGGGTATATGCCATGACTGATCTGTTGGATTAGTTTAGTGGACCTGGTTCTCAGAAATGGAACAGAACAAATCTGTGCATAATTAGAGCATAAAATTACCTGGAATTCATTCACAGTTACTTGTGAATAACACTATCTAATCAGACATTTCTCCCGGGACATGTCTGCACTGGTAATTCCAATTAGGAAGTCATCACAAAGCATGCACACACGTTTCTGAAAAACTCAGTTCTGTAGTAAACAGAGTTGGTGTTGCTTGCTGGCATTGCTCTTCTGAAAGAAGCTGATTGCATTGTGCTCTGAGTATGTAAACGGAAGAGGTTCAGTAATGAAGGTTTTATTTAATTTATTTAATGAAGGAAAGTTTATCGCTTTATTAATATTAGTATTTTCTGTTAACAACACTGCTTATAGTTGGTGCAATGCAGTCCTGTTTTTCACAATATTACTTTACTGCAATTTAGTTTCAGTGAGGCTTAAGCAGATACTTCAGTGTAAACTGTTCCAAAAGTGTGGGACCTCACTGAACAAAATGAATATGCAAGAACATTTCACAGCATTCAAATGAACCTGAAACAAAGAAACGGGGAGGTGTGTCTTTGCTGGAGCACTACAAGACTTTCTTGTAAGGAAGGATTTTAATTACAATCCCACACTCAGTGTTTTGAGAGGTTACAGGCATCAATTTTTCATGTGGTTATTTTATGTGGAATTCAGCAGTTCTCTATAGTCACACTCCTGGAAACCACAGGAACCCTGATTTTCCTCAAGCTGACCTAGACAGGCAGACATCAAAGTGAAGAAAGCAGAGCACTTAGGAGTCAGTGCTTTGTGTTAAAACATATTTTTGACAATTTTTTTACTCCACAAAAGGAGTTACCATCACTAACCTAGAAACCAGTCTAGATGGTTTATTATAGATTAACAGTGGTCTCCCTCGATGTTTGCAGGGCAAATTGACGAGCAGCCAGATGAGGAAGATGAACTCAGTGTTCAAATCTAGTATTCTGTGAAAGGGTTGGGTAGTTCCAACACAGTTTTACAAACCATCTGAGATAAAAAGACATCTGATTAGATCATTCTGTCTCACAGCATCATCCTGAAGCTCAGACATAAATGTGATATAGTCTTGGTCTCTTTTCCTGTAGTCCACTGATTTCATGCTCGTACAGGAAATTCTCTGTTTGGGTTTGAACTCTACTAGCATTTGCCTTCCTGAATATTTGATCATGATACTAGATTAAAAAAATATTCTAACTGATGCTTGCCTGTTCCGGGATGCTGATAGCTCAGTGCAGCATGCAGTGGTTCATGTGCCAGTAGATTTGATATATAAGAAGCATTTGTCCATTTAGCTTCCTGCATTTCATAAGGCTATGGATTTCCTTGTTATGTGTAGGAGCTGTCACCCTGGATCAGAACTATGGTGATTCATTGGCTTAATGCTTACTGGAGCCAGAAGTAACATTCACATGAGAATTTCAATTAAAACTCAGAAGAGATGAAAGATACACACTTTTAGCAGAGAGGGTGATTCATTATTGGGAAGGAGCTAGCCTTGGAAGCAGCTAATTTTTCATTTGTGTTTGCAAATTAGAACTGGAAGTCTTTCTGGAAGATATGCTGTAGCCAAAACCAGGTTATTGAGTTCAGTACAAGGATAGCTGAGTGAAATCAGATGACACATACTGGAAGAACGGGCTACATGAAGAGACAGTTTTTTCAGTTCATTTGTCCCACATGCAGAAGAACAAAGTCCCTAGGAGCAGAAAAGACTAGCTTTCTTGGCAGAACAAGGGCCACCTCTGACGTCTCCTCCAGTCATCTGAAGCTGAGAAAGATTCATGCTGCTAGCTTCGTGCTTGCCTTTGACAGAGACCATTGACACAGCACTGATTCAGTGCTGAAAGTATGCATTTCTACTGAGGGGCTGGATTTAGAAAATATAAGGCCTTCTGCAAAATCAGCATGTGTTTTGCATGGGAGAAAAAGGATGTGGCAGAGTGTATGCATGAGGAGTAAGATAAGAATATCAAATTCATAATTTTCGGTTTCTAGAAACTGTATTGGGAAAACTGTTCTAGGAAATGCAATTACCTGGGGTTTGGTTTTTCTGGTGCCTTTGAAATATTCAGTACATTTGTAATATATTGCATCATACAACATACATTATGGTGCATTGGGGCCACAAGTAGCACCTCTTTGTTTCTGAATTTTTTATTTATGCAGGACAGAGCCCAGCAGGTGTTTTTGTTCACAACATCCTTTCTAAGACCATTGTGATCTCCTGTTGTTTTCTGGAAAGGGTCATATTGCATCTGTAGCAGTAAAGTAAATACATACATAAGTCAGAGCCTCACTTACTGCTGAGGGACAACATCTGCAAGGTGATATTCATTCATGCCCCCTTTTTTTTTTTTTCTGGGATGGTATAGACATTTTCCTTTGGGTATAGTTTTTCTTATATGTTTCCTGGTCTTGCCTTTAATTTATCCTTCAAGACTTACACTCCTGGACAGCTACCAGTAGATACCAAAGAGAAATCCCACAGTCCTCCCTGTGCTCTAGACTTCAGGTCTCTTAAAATTGGCAGATTAATGGAATCTGAAGAAAAGATCAGGTGTTTGCAGCAGCTTGAAGCACTTGTTTACAGGCTTTGGCCAAAGTGGTGACAGCTAGCTGCCAAAAGCTTGCAAAATCAGCCTATAAAAGTACACTACCAATAGTGTTGTGGTTCTCAAAGTTACTGAGTATTGTCCCACTAGGATTCAGAGTGGCTGTAGGGCTGTAAAGGATGTGAAAGACAGGTTTGGCTACAAACAGCGTGCTGTGTATCTAACTTCACCATGCCAGATCCCAGGAGCAAAATCCAGCAAAGTGCGTTCACTGGTTCTATGCTGTACACGAGAGGGCTGACAGCATTTCACATTACATTGCTTCATGTCTCTGTTCCAGACCATACCAGAGAGTTCTCTTCAAGACAATGGAAAGGTATTGCTGCTGAGGATGATTTGCTCCAAGCAACTTTTCCCACAAGCAGCAGGTATGAGATATAACCCTACTGAAGGATTACAGCTCTACGCCTCCAGAACTACCTTTATACCCCTCTCCGTGACCTGCAACATACACTTTTAGCTCCATGATATAGCAAGACCACTCTGCTTGGCTGAATTTTCAATTTTTCAGATACTTTACACTGTGAAAACATTCACAAAGAAGAATAATTTTGTCTGAGTGTCACAGGGGTGGAACATGAAGACCAGCTGAGTGCTGGGTGGTTGTGGGCATTCTGATCCACAGAGGGTTATATGAAGCAAGGATCCTTCTCTGGTTCATCCTAATGAGTTTTATAGACACAGACTAAGACGTGTTAGGAAAAGAGTCAATATAGGAGCATGTTCAGTAGATGTTCCCTTATTGCAGAATGCCTGGAAAATGGCGTTCTGTCAGAGAACTGGCCTGAAACTGTGCACTTGTCTGGAGCTCAGGCATCTGACCTAAACTTTCTAAGAAGCCCTTCTGCAAAAGCGGTAGCTACAGGTCTGGTTGATCTGAAGGTATCCTTCTTTAGAAGATGATGTGACACTCAGGGTCTTCCCTCAAGATGATGGCCCTGTAGGGTTCAAAGAGAGCCCTGGGAAGGAAAGGAGTGTCCCTTACCTCTCCTCCTGAATATGTGCTACTGTGCAGCAAAGACACGCTTGCTGCTTAGGGTTTTTCCTTAGACTAGTTCTAAGCTGACGTGGTCACTTACAGGATTGGGAAGAGTCCTGTGCTGTATGTCACAAAAAGTCTGAAAGCAAACTGGAAAGTAAGGACCATGAATCTCAATCTGTACATCAGCCATCCCAGCCTGGTACAGCCTGCACTGTGCACTGTGCACTCATGGGCTCCTTCTGCCTTCAGTCTCACGGAAGGAGGGTGTGAGAGTGCCCACTGTGCGTTGTCCATTAGCCTGTCACCTTGTATTCAAGTTATAACCTCCTACAAAATATGGCTTTGAACCACCTCAGGTTTTGAAGGCTGGCCTGGTGCCCCAAGGCTAAATGATGGGTGAGTAACAGGTAGAAATTGCCCCAAACACTCTCACTGCCTTCTGGCTTTTGATAGAGGGAAAGCAGCAGCTAATTTATTTCATAAGAAATTTGATGCTGTCTGTCTGGTGGATTCTGGGAGCTGTGGGACATGTGCCGTGTGAGGGGATCTTGGTCTGGTTCAGTTCCTGGGCTGTGTAGGCTTGGGCTCACTTAAACATGAACTAAAGCTCTAGATGCTATGAACTTTATCAAATACAAGGCACAGTTGGAAGTCAGGTGGCAGAGGACCTTCAGTCTGGCAGTGGCATACTTCTTCTCCATCTAGGTACTTTAAACACAGAAGTTATCTTGTGTCCTGGCTCCAAGTAGCCACTTCTCTGTACTGGTTTTCTACAGAGAGAAAAGTGTTTGACCTTCTGTTGGGTTCTTGTTCTGAGCACTAAAATATTGGTGCTTAATAGCTGGTAATTTTGAGTGAGGGTAAAGTCTGTCTAGCACTAAGGGTGTTAAAATGTGAAAAATCAGACAGAAATCTAGTCAGGGTGACAGAATGACACATTCAAGATGAACTCTGAAAATTTCTATGGTCAAGAAAAGGAAGACTATGTCAAAAGGCCTTGCTTCTAATCCCTCTCTCTCACTGTTTTCCATGAAGACTGAACTGGAGCATGCAGCAGTTCTCTTTGATGCATTTCCTTCACACTAACATTGGTCTGTCTCTGTATGTATGATTTTTGAAGACAGTGGATCTTATTGAATTACTGAGCTAGTCTATCAAACAATATCCTGACTTCATTGGAGTTTCACATCCTGAGTTTTTTGGTTGTGCTATCTTTTGTTATATTTTTCGTAAGGCTGTCATGGCAACAAAGGGAGAATGAGATTTTCCTTCAAATCCTCCCTGTTTGTTATCCAGATGAAGTGATGGAATGCCTCTGGTTACTGACTGTAACTGCCTTTATGAAACACCTTCCACATGGGCATGTCTAAACAGGTGTTTGCTCAGCTTCACTGTCTCATCTGTTTTCCCCTTCTGTGGACAAGCATGAAAAGGTAGTTTGTCTTCAATAATCCAGTAAATAAACTCCAAAGTGGCCTGCTTTTCTCCATGTGCTCTGCAGCACAGACATCAGACCTCGCCTCCAGTGTGAAACTGCTCCTTGTCCCACTTGCTGCCATTTCTGTCCCAAGCTACAAGAACTGCAAACAGTAAGGGAAACGTGGTTTAAAAATGAAAGGATAAGTTGCTCCAGACTCAGGTCTGGATACGTCAAATTAAAAAAGAGAGATAAACCACCCCTGCTGCCGAGCATTGCAGTGTATTTGCCTGTGAGATTTTGTCTTCGCTCATGTTTTGCTCATGGCAATTTGGCAGCTTATTCTTAGACTCTTCACAGTCACCTGCTTTATCCCTGATATTTGTATTTTATTTTCCATTGCCTAATTTCATCTCTTAACTTCTAACTTTTATGTCCTGTGTGGCTGAATCAATGCCTTTCCCTCTTTGATAGCTAAATTGAAGATATTTGTATTGGCGTTAACTGCACAAAACTACCAGTCTTCAAAAGGTGCTCATTGTACTAGTTTCTCTGTAATTATTAAAAACTGATCACAACCTTCATTTCCTTCATTTTCAGGCAGCCTTTTTATAGGACATGAACTTTTAAACCTAGTTCTTAATGACATGCTACAACCATGAGACAAAGATCTGGGTATTGTCGCATTCAATTTATTTTAAGATTTCGCATTAGTAGTCAGGAAACATAGGTGCAGAACATGAACTAGAAATTCCATTTTGCATGCTGATGCTCCCACGAGGATGCTTTTCTTTGTTGTATGCTTTGTCGCATTTGAAAGGCATTTTGAAAATTCATGCAGAGAAAAATTTTGCGTTATCCCAGGGTAATTCAGATCCATCAGAGGATGTAAAATATGTCGATAACACATGAAAATGGCTCCAAATTAATTAACGTTAAATCTAACTTTAATTCCCAAAGTATTGCTAGACAAGCATCATTATGTTAATGTGAACTGCATTTATTAAAAATGTTATCATTGGGGATTTCTCTTTTAAGAAAGGATGCACTTGCAAAGACTGTTTCTTATTGTTCCTTTTGCACATGCAAAAGCAAATATGCAACTCTTGAAAAGTTACATTGCCCTTTCAAATAAACTTCAGATGTTTGTCTATAAGTACCAATATTTTATTTTGTGATAAACTGGTAATACCACAGGGCCCTTCCAGAGTATATATTCAAAACAGATAACCAGCCAAGCAGAAATTTAGTTCTCTTTAGCAATTATTTGCAGCAATTTCAAGAAAAAATCTGCATTATTTTCTAACAGATGCTGTTTTTAATTAACTTCCATTTTCCTTTGTTTCCTTCAGTTTCTGGTACTCAGAATTAAAGCTTGCCTCATATTTTGAATTGTTTTTTACCTTTATTCAATTAAACAAATATTCAGCAGTGATGCTTTTTCAATTATTTGGATTTTCTTTCACTAATCATTTAATTTATACTGACTTTACAGCAATTGACACTTTCTGTCTGTAAGAATACCTGGAATAATGTCTAGTATCAGCGCAATCTAGCATCAGGTTGTAATATTCCTGCTATCACATTACTCTGCCACCACCTTTCAGATTTCGGTGTCACTTCAGTCTCAGAGTCATGACTTGCCTCTTGTTCCGTGTCCCTAAGTACCAAATGTACCAGGGTGGAGAGCAGGTGTGACTCAGAGCTGGCAACACGAGTGCTGTGTGGGACAATGGCTTAAATGTGCTTTGGCCTGCCTCCTACTCTCACCGTGTCTTGAGGCCATGGAGGAACTCAATCTGCTCCTTTCATTTACATCATGGCATTCACTCATGCATGTTTATGTTGGGGTGAAATTCAGAAATCCTGCAGAGCAGGAGAGCAAGAATAGCAGTCTAATTTACTCCACTTGAACTTGGGGGTTCTGGTCTTCTGGACCACAAACTGATACCATGAACTGATGTCAATTTGCCCACACATTCCAAACTAAATGAGTGTCAGCCAG
The DNA here is from genome assembly GCA_013400655.1 of Mystacornis crossleyi. Lineage (NCBI taxonomy): Eukaryota > Metazoa > Chordata > Aves > Passeriformes > Timaliidae > Mystacornis > Mystacornis crossleyi. The sequence continues at coordinate 8,916 of VYZQ01054464.1, read as the reverse complement.
CCATCTTGGTGTGTGCAAACTGGAGTGGTGTTTTTTTATTTTCTATAATAATACCCTGCAGTATGGAGTCTCTTGCTATGCACTAGAGGATAAACAAGCCTTTAAGGAAGTAGTAGAGGGCTTGTACTGTGGACAGCCAGCCATGATCACCACAGGCTGGGCATTCCAAAGTGGAAATGTCTAAAACAGTCCTTGGGCACTTCTGGACTTTTTCTTCCAAGTGCCTTTGGACTTATGCTGTGCCTTTGCTGCTTCCACTGTAATCCTTGTAGCTGATGGTACTTGGTGCTTCACAAGTCCTACTTGACAGAATCATGTCCAAGTGGAGCAGGGAGAGATGGAGATGATATAAAGCTAAAACAGAGAGGAGGGATAAATTATAGCACAGTCAGGAAAGTCACGGCACAATATTGGTTAAAGGCATAGGACTTAAGCACTGGTGAAGAGGCAGCAGAGGAAAAAAACACCTACCTCTGAAAAAAACGGGGAAAATAATCCCACGGGATTTTGTCTTTCCAGACAATAGGACAGCAGCAGCTCAGTTTTCTGTCTGCAGAGAAGGCACGTTGGCAGGGGGAAAGCATGGCAGGTGTGTTTCATATTCCCCTCTGGGCTGAGTTACAAATGTTCATCTGAAGTCTTGCTGATGCAAAGCAGAGTGAGAGGATGAAAAGGTGGGAAAGTGGCATTCCCAGATTTCTGAAAATATGTGCTGCAAATGAGCAACAGATGGAGCCTCCAGCATCAGCAGCCTTTTCAGCCAGGCTTGCTCGCATTGCAGGATTGTCAGGTGTTTGAAACTGTGAGAAAGGCTCTGATGATGAGGACCCTAGCACCCATATGCAGCTTAAGTACCACTAACAATTACCCCAGATAATGTCTGAATGAATGTTGAATGTCTGTTCTTTCACGGCCTCTCCTAACACTGCATACATCTTCATCTTACTACATACAAGAGATTTTTTGGGAAAGGATGGATGAAATGCCTGGGTACATGAAGATACTCGCTAAGCTTTGATACACCAGCTTTCCACTGGAGCAATGCGTCTGATGGTGACTGGAATCTGTGCCCTGGTGAAAAATGGGAGCTGCAAGTTGATTGTCCAGCCAGTGTTTAATATCCAGCAGCTAGTATCCATCGTCCTTGCTTCAGTTGTTTCTGTAGTGCAACAGAGAGTAACCAGATGAGAGTATGGGAGGGGAATCTGTCCAGAAAAATCCCACATGCACCCAAATTACAGGTGACAGGTGGAAAGTAGAGCTCCTCTGGGCTCTGTAGCAAAGCACTTCTACACATGAAGATTTTCCCTCTTTACTAATAAAAAATAAATGGAAGGTCCTACCATTTGCAAGGCCTCATTTTGAACCTGATGAAGGGATGATTTCGATCAATTTATCGTTTGTATAATTTTTTTGTTTGTTTGTTTCTTGCTTTTTTTGTTTAAGTGTTTACAAATTTGCTTGATTTACTATCTGGCTAACAGTTTATTCTTCTATTACTTCCCAGACAGAATATCAATGGCCAAGATGCTATCTTAATGAGCTATCCATTCTGAAATACTCCAGGCTTATGCCCTAATTAAACATAAACATGATGCAGGGTTGTGAAATTGTTCTGTAAAGGGCTGCCTACAGCTATAGCTGGAAACTGTTCCGCTGGAATATTAAGGAGACAGCTCCTGTCTGCAAGACATCTGCTGAAGTCAAAAGTAATAACAAAAATCAAGCACATTTGTGCTTTTACAGTTTACAGTTTGCTTGATTTGTGAGGCAAATATGCCCTGACTCTGGCAGTGTGCAGTTGGTGGCTGCTGAAGGGGAGTGGCAGGGCTTGGTCACGCCGCTGGCAGCGGTACCAGCTCACCCCAGTGCTCGGGGGCTCACTGCCACCACATTGCTGTGCTGTGGCTGTCACCAGGCCATGTGTTCTCAGAGCTATTGCCTTTTATTTTCCTGTGAAAATGAGTACTGCTGTGCCAAACAAAGCAGAATGAACAATGATTTGAAGTGTTTGCTGAAACACAAATGTTCTTGCAGAGGCTAAAGTGGCAGAGTGGGACAGGCAGCAGCAGATTATTGTTCAGAGCAGTGATTTCCGTCGCATATTTGCAACTGACCTGGAGGCTTGTGCTAGCCTGTAGAATCTCACAATCTCCAAAAATATTTTGTGGATCCGTTCTGATTCAGAGATATTCTACATATGCTGTGTTAGTATTTGGAAACGATTTGAGAAGGACCCAGAATCCTTCTTAGGGAGTAGAAGAGGAGGTTGTCTCAAGAAAGGAAACAGGACATAAAGATTGAAGACTTCACATCTGTATGCTAAAATCAAATGGTGATCAGACGGGTGGGGATTTGTTCATTCAACTGCCTTGTCCACTCCAGAAGCCCATCCTGTCCCTGGGGTAACCCTCCCCACATGTCAGGTTTGGTTTTTCTCAGATCAGACTATGGGGAAGGGAGGGGTGAGAGTGTGAGGATGGCAGCATGAATGTAGCATCCCCTGAAGTTTCACACTGGTCCATGTAAAAAACCCATTATTTGACAGCTCTTACACTGTCCTGTATGTGCACATGCTCTCTGCATGTCATCTATTGCTTTGATTTGTCTTTATCTGAACCTGTCACTCTGTCATCTCCCTATGGCCAGTAGAAAGGAGAGGGCACTTCCAGAGTAAAAACTTCCTTGTCCAAAGACAGATGTTGAAGACAAGACACAGGAGTAGCAATCACTGAAATGTAAATTAGAGGAACCGAATTCTTCATTTCTCAGTGATATAAACCTGGGGAACTTCTATTCCTCCTTTCTACACCATGTGATCAAAGAGCCGGGATGTTCACCAGCAAATACCCTGGATAATTGGAACATGTCTTGAGTTCCATTGATGGACCTTATTTTGAGGTGGTCATTCCGGCTGCCAGGCTGTGTGTCCCTGGGCCATTTGGAGTGACAAAGGTGCCAGGCCAGGGGAACAGTGCACCCTTGTCAGACTTGCATCCTTTTCAGGTAAGGCTTTGTAACTGCCCAAGTTGCTCCTGCAGAGAATGTAGTTATTGCAGCAGCTCTAGGCCAGATTTTTAAACCTATAGACTCACTGCTTTTGGCAGCTCTGGGCTTGAATGTATTGAAAAAGAAGTAAAGTTTTCGGGTTAATTTAATTTACATGAGGAAAAAAGGTGAAGAAAAAGTTTTTTTTTACTGTCTGTATGGTTCTGTACCAGCAAAACTAAATTCTGGAGAGAGGATGATAACTGTCTTGTAAAGAAAAAAAGCAAAATACCTTCTCAAATACCTCATACCTTCTCAAAGGATTATATTTTTATTGCTTGTCTTTCACAAAAGTCTTCAAAAGCAGCATGAATATATGTGAAGAACTGAAAAGTAAAGGCAAAATGAAGAAGGCATAAGCCCTCCCGTTTCTGAACATCCATGTCATGGTCAGGTGCACTGGGCACTACAGTATCAGGACCTGGACTCTCACAGGGTTTTGCTTTGCAGACCTGGAGCAGTTTGAACGTCCCCATGTCCCTCCCTTGGACAGCCTAGGTTCTGTGATCCCAGCTTGTGAGCCCACATACAAAGTGGTTCAGCTCATGGTAGCCAGGACAAAAAACTGGCAGCCCAGAGGCTTTCCCAGGCCATCGTTTTGGTATCGTGCATGACATAACAATCCTTAAAATGGCAGCTTGGCTGTGTGACCTCTGGTTCTGTTTCCAAAAAGACAGCAGATGTGTTTGTATATGATTCCCTGCTCTAAAGACAGTGTCCTCCTATAAACTAAAAATTGCACATAAACTGCCATATAATGTTCATAATATCCAGGGACTTTTTCTATTTCTATTTTTTTTGCTTAGTAGTTCTCAGCAGTGACCAGTGCTGGGCACCACATTCCCTTTGCTCTCTGTTCAGATTAGGAGAACTATGTGGAGAAGTTACCTGGGGAAAAGGCACAAAGAGAGACAGATCTTCATGTCCTGGTTGACAGTACCTGCTATGGTGTGTCCCACCTGCATGCCCCTTCATTATAGCCCCACCAGGTTCTGCACAGTTAAGCCAGAACTACCTCAGCTGTACCCCAGTCTCACATAAAAGAAAAATCGGGTCCTTACAGCTAGATCCTGCCTTTTGCAGGCAGAGGCACTGAAATGAAGGCAGAAGGGAGAGTCCTCTGCAGCCTGCCAGCTGCCTCCTGTGCAGTATGTCTTTACTGAATAGGAATAAATAGAACAGGGCCCAGATGGGCTACTTATGATTGACAGGTGTCAGGATGCGTGTACAGCTTTGTCAGTCAAGCTGCTCCATGTTAATTGAACAACTAGATGGTTTAGGGTTCCACTTGTTTTCCCAATCTGAAATGCTTATTAAAATCAAGCCAGAAGATATAGATTCCAGTATTTAGCATTTTTAGCCACAGCTATTTTCTGTGTTGTAGAAATTTCAGCCAGATTCTTGGTAATTTTTTTGTGTACAGTTTGGGTTCATCTGTGTGAACAAGGATGTATGTGTGAAGTGTATTCAAAAACCGCATGGGTATCATTCAGCATTTTTATTGCCTCTGCAGCTGATTCTGAAAAAAGAAATGCATTTTCAGATTGCATGTCTTTCCAAAATTTGCACAAACAAATAACCAATACAGCTCTCACTGCATATTTGTTATGATTGCCACGTTGAGAGTAGCAGCAGTTTTTAAGTTAGACATACAAAGATGACATTTTTTCAAGTGCTACTCAATGCTTGCTTGAAACTTTGTTTATATCTAGCTGTATTAACAAAAAACCACGTTTTGTTATCTATGGGAGGGGGGGATTCAGTATTTTTTTTTTGGTTTTTGCTGGTTTGTTTTTAATTACCATTCATTATTCCTGTCTTTTAGAAAATGTAGTAAAGAGTAGCCACGAGTAGCCAATGGCTTTCCCTGTGTACCACATTCAAAAGCACCAGGTCTTTTCGTGTCACACAGATGTCTGGGTTGTATTTTTGCACATGGCTTTTTTGTTAATTCCTTCCATGAACTGAACAAAAAAATGTAGTTGCTAAGTTGAGTCAAAGCTGTTTTCTAGAAAGGAAACTTAGAATTTATCTCTGTAGTCTCAGAAGGCCCCTTGCTGTCCACATTCTCTGTTTGTGGGTGGTTATGTATGTTTTTAGTAGATGTTGCTTGTGCTTGGCAAGGTAAATGTTGTATTAAGAACTTGTGTCTTCATTCAAGTCTCAAGGCAAAAAACCAAATAAACATTATTTTTCTTGTATGCAGCCAGTTCTCAGGAACTCCCCTGTGGAAACACACATGTATACTCAAGGCTAGAGAATAAATGCTCTGACTCAGTGTCCTAAGGAGTAAGCAGCTCTTGTTCCCACAGCAGGCAGCTGCTGCCTTACAGCTCAGCCAGGCTCTGTTGCCTCCATCAGCTCCCTGCCAGACATATGCACAAATCATCTTCTGTCTCACGTCTTAGGTTTTGTTTTCCTCTGAAGATTTGTTTTTGCTAGTTACATGTTTTTTCTATGACTAGGAGACAAGAGTGATTCCTTCTCAAGGGGTGACACAGCATGCACAATTATCTGTGTCTCGTCTTATCTTAGTGCCTTCTCCTTTCAGTTCTGTGCAGATGCTATTTCTTTTCCAAAGAAAGAGAAGGATTCAGTGAACAAGGATGTGACTGAAACGCGATAGCACAGGTCAGGATTTATAATATCTTTGGCTAAATTTGGGTGGCATTTTGGTCTAGTATTTCTTGACCACTTTCTGACTCTGCTGTTTCTTGACATGCCATCATTCTGCCAAGCATTTTAGTTTTTGTTGATGATCTCTTGTCCATTACAGGAGCAGACAAGCCCAGTAGTCAGATTTCATACACAAAACTCAATCAGTTATTGACAAGACATGTATAAAGCTTGAAAGCTGTTTCTAATTGAAGTGCAGTTCAAGAAAGGTGTATCCAAAAGCCTTCCTTCTCAAAAAGCCACATCATAAAGTAACAACCAGCAAAGAGTTCTTTGTCCTTTGTAACTACCACTGCACTCAGCTCTGAGTTGACAGGGTCTAATAATAAAGACAGGCTAATGTCATCTTGCATATGTAAAAATCTTTTGTTATTTTAAAAGAGTAATTAGGTCATCTCAATTTCAATATTAAATTTCAGAAATTCATACAAGTTCTCCTAAAGATTGGATAAGGAGCATGCTAGATTTGTTTGACTCATAAGAAAAATAAATTTATACCAAGGTCACACCTCTCTTTCAGTGAGATAAGTGATATGCTTCCAAAAACTCACTTGGCTATGCAGCATTTGCTCCTGGCTGTTCAGCTTCGTGAGCATGTAAAATTTCATCTTTTTTCTTACATTAAAGAAGAGTGATATTCAGGATTTGTCCAACTATTTTATTTCAGGGAAAGTGATTTTTTTAAACATAGACATTTTTTACCAAAAATTTAGCTGTTG
>VYZQ01054457.1:22137-35858 GCA_013400655.1 Mystacornis crossleyi | reverse complement strand
AAGGACCTTAAAGACCATTTAGTCCCAATCCCCCTGCTATGGGCCTAGAGCCTCCTTCAACCATGCTCACTTCTCCTGCCCCACAGCCTCCCCATGCCTCACCCCCAGCTTGCTGTGCTTGCTCCCCACGGTCAGTCAGGCAAGGGCTGAACAGACATCCAAGATGCCAACTGTTTTCCCTGAGAATCCCTCATCAACACATCTGCAATCACTCCACTGGACAAACACCAGGGCAAGTAGAGCCCCTAAGTCTGGGCAATGCTTGCCTCCAGCTGGACCCGTGCTTAGTCCTACAGGCATCACTCGGTGGGAGATGACAGAGATCAGACCTCCTGTTCATCTAGTCTAAAGACTGGAAAAGGAAAGGCATTTAGGAAGGAGCCACCCAGCCTCAGAGGCCTGCCCAGGAGCAGCACTTATCAAAGCAAAGCTACAGACTGATTTCACAGGGAGCCCAGAGCCCTGGCAGCCCCTCCCGCCTTGATCCCAGAGTGACCATCTGGCTGCAGCCTGGCTCTGCAAACAAGCCTGACAGGCTTGTCCTCTACCGACCGACCGGCAGCAGGAAGCTGCACGGGGACTGCAGGAGGCACCTCCACACTAATTAATCCCGCCCTGCCCAAGCAATGCTTTCAGCCTCCGGAAGGACATTTACAGACATCATCAAAGGAAGCATTCTGCAGGCCCCTGAAGGTTCAGTGACACTTTCAGTCTCTTTGAATTGGAAATCAGGACAAACGGGAACTTCCAGCAGAAGCCCAATCAGGCTCTTCACCCTGCTAGCTCAATTTCAGCTCCTCAACAACTAAAAGCTTCCACAGCCCAACACAAAGATACAAGACAAGTGCAGGGACTCACAACTGTGAGAAAAAAGATTTGAGGTTAAACATCTGCAGAAATAACCTTCAGGGAATGGAGACAATTCTACAGATATAGTAACAGTGGCCAAAAGCTGGGCTTGTTTTCCGGGTGGGAGAGGAAACAGGCCCAAAGAGGCCTCAGCCATACACAGAGACGTGTATGAGACAGGGTAAAATCCTGATGTGGTTGCTGTGGTTCACACTAATGTTGTGAGACAGCAAGTGCACCAGAGGAAGGAGGTTTGGTCTGCTGTGACACTTTGCTCCATCTGGACACAGACAGCAGGAAGAGCCCACAAGGCAGAGCTGCAAAACAGCAGCTCCTGCCGACAGAGGGAAAGGGAGAGAGGTGAAAAAAGTGCAGAGGTGGACAAAGGGTTTATCTGGCTACTGCTGGTAAAAAAAAAAAAAAAAGAAAAGAAAAGGACACGACACCAACTTATCAAGAACCTTGTGAATGAGGTGTTTGGGCCCCACAGGGAGCTCCCTGCAAGTCCCCATGAGTGAGAAGTCACTCCCCCTTTTCGAGGCTGGCTAGAAGAGCGACAGCCTCCCCTGCAATGTCCAGGGACTTCACACCGGTTAAGACAACTGTGAGTAGCTGTAAAGAGCCCCAAGGGCTGCTGGGGGGACAGTCTGATGTTTGCACATACACCACAATCAAGGGAGAAGGCCATGACGCCAGTGAAGGTTCTGCATGCACCATGAGGAATGCAGGGCCAGGCCTTCCTTTTCTGGCCCTCAGCTGAGGGACACCAAGTCAGTCCTGCTTTTTCTAACAGCAAGCGAGGCTCCTGCCAAGAAAGTGCTGCTGCTGTGGAATGTGCTGGGCCAGCAGTACAGCTCATTCCTGGAAAAGCATCAACTCAGCGGGAGAGCAAGGAGAGGAGAAGAGGGGGAAATTGGGAAGAGGGGGAGGGTGGGAAACAAAGTCTGAAAGCCGGGACTTCCACACCTGGGGAAGCACAGAGCAGTCTGCTCACCAGCACCCCCTCGACACAGGCTGCCAGCACAGCAGCCCTGCTCAGCACCATCCCTATGCTCTAGGAGCACCTTTCTGCCAGCCAAATACCTCCAGAGCAGGTCTGTGACCACAAAGACCAAGGCAGATGTCTGTGGGGAAGAGGAGCAAGGTTCATTTCCCCCCATGATGTTAATAATTAATTGAATTTAATGACAGATCTCCACAAGGAGATGACAAAGCAGCCTCCACATGCGTCTTGTCCTCAAAACACTGACCAGCTCACATTACTTTCTCCTTGCACAAACAATTTTGCAAGAGTCTCCCCAAGAAACCAGCTTAACCTCCTACCCGATGGGAAGGGGTCCTGAAGCATGACAGGCTATAGATGGCTGCACCTACTCTGCACATCCAGCTGAGCTGTCATCAGCAACAGCTCTGCTAACTGTGTCTGTAAGACATAGAGAGAACCCTCATAAAACCAACAGGCAGTTAATAAAGCTCACAACTAAGTTTCACCACAAAATATTTGCCAAAGGCAATGAAAAGGACTCAGGCAAGAAGAGCCTTTCAGTGTTAGAACAGCTGCATGGTGGCAAAGACAGAACTCTGTTCCTGATCCCAAGCTACTGCAGTACTCTGAAAAATGGGTAAACAGTGATACTACATCCCTCTGGTCCTAAAATGCAGGAGGCAGAAGAGAGCATGAGGGGTCTGAACACTCATAAGAAGCATTTCTGACCATTGGTAGGCCATGGACACACATTCTTTTTCTTCCTCATCTGCTTTTGATGGTGTCATGCAGGGGACGGTACAAAAAAATTCTCTGTATAAAAAACCAGGAAATAGAGCACATTTTAGTAGCCTTTTACATACTTCATCAATTTCAGTAACACCAGCCTTATTCACCAAACTCTATTCAAGACATAGGGCCAAACCCTTGAATACAATGAGTAACCTACCAAGCATCCTTTACCAGGCCAGCCAGGCTTGCCCTCCAGCCAGCAACCCAGCAAGCATGCAAACGCTGTTCAACTGCTGGAAGAAAGAGACAAGAAAGCTGCTCCTGTCTTAACCAAACCAAGCATGTGTTGGCACACAACTTACTCAACTAGAGGTCCAGAAAGCAGATGAAAGTCATAGAGTAGGACCCAATACATTACTGCAAATTAAAAATGTTCATGGTTCCCATGCACAGAATTCAGTTCCGGTGCTACCAGGACTCACCTCTATGCCAGGAATCATCTTCCTTTTGAACAAAAGGGCAAGTTTCCCCTCAGCTTAGGGGAGGACAGTGTTTTGGATCACTGTAGCACCAGGCGCAACTGCTGTTTTTCTATGACACTGTGAACTCTCAGGCTTGACCCTGTCACATACCATACAAAACCTTCCACCTGCTGTCTCTGACAACTGCACCTAAGGCTGGGTAATGGCCAGTGACCTCCAGAAATCACCATCCCATGACATGAAATGTTCCTCTTGTGAGGGGTCTGAAAGCCACAACTGCCAACTCCTAGGTTTTCGAGGACGGAAGAGCGCAGTAGTAGGCCACACAACCTGTCTACAAGTCTCTAAATATCCCATGAGCTTGGTAACTGTGTTGAACTGGTCATTTTACACATTAACCATACGCAAAGGCAGCCCAGAAATACTCATCACATGTTATTGCTGCAATAAGGCCATTTCCTGTGTCTGTGGATATGCTGGTAAGTCAAGTTACAAGACCACCCTGATTTTGAGCTTCCCAACTATCTGCAATACCGACATCAAGTTCCCTTGAAGCATCTCTCCTGTAAGTTGCATGTAGAACATGCACAAACACTTAGTGCCAGCACCATGTGTTGACCAACCAGGAGCTCACTTGGACCCTACAGTCAACATGGCCAGACACAGTCCCCACCTCAAATGTACAAATCCTCCTACATGGGACAGCTGAGTCAGACCCAGCTCCAACATCATGCACACTGGCAGAGATGTTACACACCTCTGTTTTAATTTCGAACTGCCCCAAAGAAACCCAGAGCTTACCCTAAGCTGATGCAGATGTTGACATCCTCAAAGTCCCCTGACATTTCCAAGATGCTTAGACAAGGAATAGTCTTGCAGAGTTTTCCCAAGCCTAAACTTTTGGCCCCAGCTGAAACAATACATTTTTAATCTAGGAAAAAAATCCACCTCACAGGACTCCCTTCAGGACCTAAAGGTGCATTTACCAGCTCTAGGTCTAAGGTAGGTTTGCCATAAGGGACTCATCTCCGCAGCAGGAACCATGAAAATCCACCCTTCTCAGAGCCACAGACACCAGTAAGAAAACACAAATGAACACAGTGCAATAGCAAGACTTCATGCATTGAGGCCCTATATGGACTTCGTGTATGGCCCAGCCCCAGCTGGGCCCACAAGCAAGTCTCTGTGTGAATGGCACTAACATACTGGTTGAGCTAGGCAGGGCTGAATGAACTGGGGCAGCTGGTTAGCTGTATGCAAACACATGTATGGAGTTTGCATATCCATCACAGCTTCTGGAAAAACCTTCAGTTTGAGAAGCTGATGCGCCCTAGGGCCAACCAGGCAACAGTCATCGGCATTGCAGCAACTTTCTCCCTGCCCTGATAGCATCAGGCCACCAAGCCAAGGTTGTCACCCGCTGCTGACCCTGCTCTGGCTGTCAACAGTAGTGGCACAGCACAATGCAGTGTACAGGGGACAACCTACCTTGCTTACAGATCATGAGACACAAAGAGACCACGAGTAGGTGGTCAGAGTGATGCTGAGGGAAAGAGGTGAAGCCCAGGCGTGGGCAGGTTACTGTGCTAACACCAGCTTCCCTGCTATAATAACCCATGCAGGGCCAAAGCTCCTGAAACACAGACCCCTCTGGCAGACTCTCAGTATTCCCAGAACCAGCCTTTAGCCACCAGCAAACAAGGAAAAGTCCACAAACGCTGTTACCCAGACCCAGAATTCTCAGCCTATCATTGAGACAGCTGCCGGCGATCAGAGGGGCCACATAGCAAATAAATTCCTCTCCAAACCCTCGGGGCAGGTCAAAAACCAGCAGAGGAAAGACCTTCCCACACAGCAGCCACTGACAGCTCTCCCAGAAACACAGCTTTGCTCCAAGTCATGTGAGGAAGCTTTTCCCACTTCAGGTTCTGTCTTCAGCCAGGACCAGAAGGATAGACTCCCACTGAAGCAACTCAGTCACTGCTCACACTGCACCCTCTTTTCCTCCAGCTCTAACATGATAACAAATTTTAGCCAACAAGACATAAGGACAGATACCCCAGCGAGGGGATAACCACCACAAAGGATTTAGTGGAGTAGGGTACCCAAATGCTGCTTCTGCTACCTTCCATAGTGAGCTGTGACTGGAAAAACAACGCCTCTGCCAGGTCGCCTTTAATAAAAAACTGATAAAACAACCACAACAGTCCCAACCCTCTGCTGCAATACAGAATTACACGGCACAGGAAGGTCAGCACCAGGCATCTCTGCCTGCCAAAGCCTCCAGAGAGTTCCAGCCCATTCCTGGATGGGTTTAATGCTAGTGCTACAGTAGTAACAACACAGAGATGGAAACAAGTGAAACCAAGAGCTTTGGGGCTCAGGGAAACACTAACGCTTCAGCTCTGCAAGTTAATGCAGTCCTCGGAGACAGTGATATTCACAGCCCAAAAGCTCATGCTCTCTCCTAAGGCCACCATGGCATTACACAGATAAGCACATGGACAAAGCAGACAAAGCCACAGAGATTAGACTAATTCCCCTATTTGTACCTTATTGAAACGCCTTCCAAAAAGCCTTTACAAAAGGATTTGGTCCAAAAATTTCCAACGGCAGCCACCAGCAGGATTAAGTTTTACTTAACTTGCCAGCTGCTGCCTAACAAGCCAGCACCAGCGGGACAAACTAACATAGCCACGTGGTGCCACATCCCCCTTCTGGAAAACAACCATCCATCCAGCACAGGTCAGAAGGGCAGGCTCTGAATAACAAACAAGGGATGGAGAGAGGAGGAAATCAATAGGAAACGCCAAAAACACACAGCCCTGACTGCCACTTCATCAGATGTGCAGCATGATGCAAAGCTGGTGCAACTTGAAGGCAATTTCCTGCAGACTCAGTCTCTTGTGTTCCGCAAGCCCAACTCCTCTTCATGGGCTTTTACATAGATCAAGTATCTTAAACCACAACATTGTTCTATCTATTTGGATGCAGTCAAGGGTGGAGGAGCAGCAATTCATTACAGCAGGTATCCTCAGCTCAGAACAGCTCATCAACTGCCATGCAGACATGGAAGAGGCTTCCCACCCCTTTAAGTACACTGAGCTCAAAAAAGACTTCAGGAATTTCAACTATGCTCCCTACACCTCTACTTACACAGTTTTTAAGTCTAGATGAAGGGCCTGATGCCCACCCTGACAGAGGATCGAAGCCTAACCCATCTGTGCAGCAGAAAAGCTGCAGAACACCAGATTTTCTTTGCTTATATTCACAGACCTTTCTTTCCTGAGCATCCCCACATGCATTGTGATGGGTGGCTGCCTGCACCTTCACAAGCTCAGGCCTGCTGGGAGACCAGGTGGGGAAATCACAGGAGAAAGAGGCCACAAGCATGATGGAGAAGAGGGACTCACTGAAAGCTCAGTCCTCCAAGCACACTGACCTTGGGCTCATGGACCATCTACCTCCAGCCCTGCAAGCCAGCACCTTCCTTCTCAGAGTCCATTATGAAACGCTGCCTCCCCAGCAACATCCTGCTCTCACTGTGGCCATGTAGGAAGGAGCATCACTGCTTACACAACCACCTAGAAGACCCAGTACCCACCTTGTGGGTGAACCAATTTCTGGGATTTGGGAACGGCCAGGTTCTAGATGAAATTCTAGAGTTCCCTTTAGAAAAAAGATGTATTTCAGCAGGAACCAGAAAATTGAGCAGTGGGGCCACCACTATCATCCCACAACAATAAAAAACGCTCAGGTCATGACCCAAATTATGGTGGTTTATGAGCCATTTTTTATGACATTTTGCCTTGACCTCCAACACTGAACCATGCTGGAGTGCAGCTGTACCACAGCCAGGGCACACTGATTTCCTTTGCAGAAATTTCTGAGACATCGAGGTAGGTTTCTGCTCTGTGCTGGAATTTGGAGGACCAGAGTCCTCCATATGATTTCAAAACACTGAATTGCACCAAAACAGCTGCATTCTCATGGCTGAGTAAAGGTTTCTTGATCTTTTTTTCTTTTTTTTTTTCAGAAACTACAAAAGAGGCTTAAAATTAAGAAACATTCCCATCAAACACATAACCGAAAACAATGCCTCTCCAAGAAAAATGCTGGCTTCAACATAACGCCATATTTTGAAAGAAAACACATTAAAAAAAAAATTCTGACCAGCTCTGGCTGCAAACTAGTTCAATAGCTGTTGTAAAGCTTCATTGTTTGCATAGTACAGACAAGGCCTTAGGGAAATTGGTCTGCAGCCTGATTTGGCTAACTTGGCTTTCCGAACACCACCCCTGGGCAAAGAAACCAGGCTGTGACTGCCATCCAATGTGGCCTTCAGAGCACAGCTCCAACCACAACTGAGAAAGCCGGACACCTCCAGAGTCAGTAATAGCTGGGTCTGAACAGCAGGATGCACACAGCCGGCGCAGACAATACAATCCAGGGAAGCAGGGAATACTGTCAACTAACCATCTCCATCTTCACCTCAGCCCTGGCACTGCTGTAGCCCCCACCACCACCACCACAACACTTGGAAACAAGCCTCCGGCAGCAGCTCCAGCCAGAATCAGCTCCAGGGTCCATGGGCCACCCCCAGCACAGGCAGCATTACAGGAACTCCCCACCACAAATGCAGACAGTGGTTAGCAGCTCTATGCCAAATCCTCAGCAGCTCAGGAGACAGAGGAACAGGCTGCAGTAACCTACACACAAAATGTCTGAAATAACTGCTGGTGGGCCCTTGCTAACGAGGGCAGCTCACCTCACAGCAGGCACGGAAACATCCTCTGGAGCACAACAGATGGGATGCTGTGGCCTCTCATGTGTACAGTGCTGCCCTTCACACAGAAAGGACAGGGACTGACCAGAAACCGGAAAAAAGTGATGGCCACCTTCCAGTAGGGCCAATGCTGTCACTTAGACCACCACAAAGGATGTGAGCATGCAAGGGAGTTTTGTAGGCCCTTTCACTCATAGACTTCTTGCCAGCCTCTCCCAGCATGAAACTTAGGCTGATATGGAAGCAGTCACCATCAGGGGCATGGGACAGGCAAAGGTCTTCTGCAGACAGCAGAAGTTTCCAATTAAAAATAAATTTTTAAAAGTTCCCAAAATCAAAATAAAACAACTCCCCCAACTCATGCTACAAAGAGCTGGCAGGAAAGGTAGGGGCACCATGCCAGTGCTCACCACTGCTTAGAAACTGACACTGCTTATTAAATTTAGGATCCCTTCCCCAGCTCCCAGCATTTCCAGCCAGAAGGACAGTAACCGCTGGCATCAATTTCAAAAAGACCCTGCAATAAAAATAAATCACTCAGCCTTTCAGAGAGCATCAATGCATTTCCTCATGCACATGTGCAGAGATGAGGCCGCCAAATAGCAACAGCATCTGACCCCTACACTGGGAATTCCAGCAGTGCCCGCTTTGTTCTGCCTCCAGAGCACTGTCCTAATCACTGCCTCATACCTAGCTTTGCAGAGTAGGTGATCATTAAGCAGGTCTGGATAAGATACTGAGCCAGTGATTATTTGGATACCGATTTTCAGTTCACAGCTGAGACCAAGGAATCACTCACCACAGCTCTGAAACTAGAACTGGAATGGAGACCTCAAAGAGGGAGAAACCAGCAGTGGCAGGAGGAGCAGCACCATCCCAGCACTGTACCTCAGACCACTGGTGTCCTCCCAGCAATGCAGAACCAGTAGGATGGGGAGGGAGGAGTGGTCCCCTTGCAGAAGAATGGGGCATTTTGCTCTCCAGCCTAGAAGAGGAGAGGTGGCCGAGTGAAGTAATGATAAGCGAAAAGATCACCAAAGTGACCTCTTCACAGGCAAAAGAAATTCAAACTTTCAGGCACCCCACAATTTATGGAAAGACAAGGCAGAACTTCAGGCCAGGTGCTGAGGATTTACCTGGACACACAAACCGCACTCATTAAACTGCTTTGAAAAGTTTAGCTTAAACTTTAGCATGTCCCTGTGGGAACACATTTTGATCAATAGAAAATGAGCAGTATCAATTAGAAACAAAAAATGAATCAAAAGAAACCACATTTCAACTGATATAAGAATATTCTCAGAGTTGTACCAGATGAAAAGACAAATCTGTAGTTCAGCTGAGGCAAACATGCACAATACCTGGCTGGGGAGAAGTCCACACTGCCCAGGTACATTTCTCATGATGGACTTGGGTAGGAGATAACAATTTACACTTAACTGAAGTCCATGTCCCAGCAAACTATAAACTACAGACCATCAGCATGGTTGTTCCTTTCCCAAGTGCACAGGTGCCCAGAAGAATTTACAGTCCTGTTCTTGTAGCACCTCTACGAACTGAGAGCTCTGTCATGCTAAGATCCACACAAATGTTTGCATAAGAAGCTCCCAGTGTCAAGTGGACAAGACAAGGCACAGCTGGAAAATCCACTGTATGGAAAAACAGAAATTAAAAAGTCTGCTCAAAATCCTACAAAAAACCTGGGGGTGGTCTGATGGAGAACATGGATCTCACAAGTGGTCACAGCGTTGCACTGATCTAAGGTGCTCTCCTGCTGACCAGCACGCTTACCTGTGAAACACTGAATGAAAAAATTCAAGCTGCAGGAAAAAGCTTTCCTTCTCTAATGAGCACAATGTCAGCAGGCCAAGGGTAGGTCCACACTTCATGGTGAGACACACCCATACAAAGCGTCTCAGGTCCAAGAAGAGTCTACCCATCTGTGCACTGCCACACTCACACCATCCATCAGCTGATCTTCCTGTGCCTCCACTTCTGGGATTAACACACAAAGCCAACAAGGGCACAGATACCTGCACCCTGTTATGTATAGCTGTAGCCCGCTGCATCAGGAACAAAACCCTACAGCCTTCCTGCCGCTCACAATTCCTCTCCCCAGGAACAGGCGCATGAATTCATCTCACTTCTCCTCTTTCCCACCCAGAAGTGATACCATTCTGGGTTCTTCTTAATTTGGAGCTGAGCACTAACTCCTGCCATAGCCTGACAACTCCACAGCCACCAGGGGAGCCTCAGTTCACATTTCCAAGGAGATGTAAACACTGAAGCTGCTCCATCACTACTCTGATTCTCAGAGCAAACAAATATTAACACGATAAACAAAAGAATGAAAAATCCAACACACCAAGATTGAGGCTGTAATACTGCCTTGGGGACGGAGTGAGCTGAAGGGAATACCAGACTGGAGATCCACAGCCTGGGAAAAAGGAGGAAGAGGGAGAAACAGATTCATGCCGGGCAACAGAGGTGAGAGGAAACATTGGACATCCTGCTCCATCTGGCCCTGGAAGGTGAGATGCCTCTGTTCCTAACAATAGAGAAGAGGAAAAGTTGGGTTTATGCTACAGGGATGCTGCAGAAGGTCCAAAGCAGAACCACAGGACCCGCAGCCCTCCTCCTCACTGATCAGCTGCCCTAAGGCCATCCACTTCATCTCTCATTGAGGGGCTTTAACCTGGGTCCTACTCCTGGACACTGCCCAGCTGACAGACACCAGCCCAGCATAAGCCAGGCAGAAGGCATCCTGAGGGAATTCCCTGAGGGAAGAAGCTGAGAGGAATACATGCGTGATCGAGAAACACTCTTCCCTGTCACACAGCTTCTGAATGCCACCATTGTTAACCTCCTTCTAGTTTTCACTAATTGCCCATGCATTTACAGTCAAACAGCCAAGGTGCCTCCTGCCCTTCTGTCTCTGATTTTCCCTGCAGGCCAATGGCTCGCTTTCTCATGGACATCAATTACCAGGGATCATGAAATTTTTCAGCTGGACTTGATGATCTTAAAGGTCTTTTCAAACCAAAATAATTTTATGATTCTATTTTGTGTGCTGCCTGGGGCTTCAGGGCTGCCCAGAGACAAGGCTGCAGCTGGACTGCTCTGGTTGTTCCCACCATGTTCCAGCCAACCATCAGCACGTTCTTCAGCTCTCTGGAAAGGAGCAGAGACAGATTTCCTGATGAAGCATCCATGGTGACACAACGAGAGGCTTGCTGTTTCTGTCACACCCCAGGCCTTGCACTGCTCCAACTGCACAACTCATTGCCCAGGACTCCTCAAGGAATGAGCTGCCCACACACAGCCCCCAACCCCCCTCTCAGCTGCACCTTCCCTTCCAGAGAGGTTTATGCTTCCCCAACAAATTAGCTGAACTGGTCACAACAAAAATCTCATCCTATGCACTTTTGACACAACTGAATTTGAGGTATCTTCCTGCGTGATTTCCCCCTCTCCCTGCTATCACCCCCACCAACTCTCTATGGTGCTTTATCAGTGAGTTTTGTTAATCTATCATCTACCGCCTCTTGTAGAACCTTAAAGAGATAGAGGAGGACGAAAAGGCACAGCACAAAACTTCACTGCCACCAGACCCCTCTTCCCAATGTGAGATGCTGCTATTTGTTACTAAACTTTGTTTATAGTTACGCACTCTCCCACCCACATGGCAATGTTTCATTCAAGACAAGTTTGAATTCACTTCAAGAACAACATTTCAAAGGATCCCAAAGCATTTGTTTACAAATGGCCTGCATGGAGAATTCACTTCTCCCACCAATGAACACAGTCCCCTCCGAGAGAGGGAGAGGCAGCTGTTTCATAGCACCCAACGCTACTCAACAGCTGAGGGACAGGAAATGATCCATGGACAACTGATATTGTTGAGGAAATTTATGGAAAACAAAGGCTGGAGACTTCAGTTTGCCAGGAGAGAATGGGGGAGCTTCTCAGGACTAAAGCTCTCCACTGGGTCAGGAGGAATTCAGGGAGGCAAAGCATCCCAGACTGTGGTCAAAGGAGCGACTCCAAATTTCAAGCCTCATCTGAAAGCTGGCTCCTCCCACACTAACGGGGAACCTGGGCACTGGGATAATTTGGCTGAGGAGGGGAGAGCACCCCCTACTGAGGCAGCCACACAGATCTCATCCAAGCCCCAAACAGGCCCAGCACTGTTCAACACGGGGTAAAAGCCAAAATCACAGACTAGAGAGGTATTTCGTGCAGTGAGAAGACACTGGGAAGACTACAAAACTGAAAACACTTTGCAATTCCAGCTTCATACACAAGACCTACTGTAAACACTAAATCCTTTTAGTGTTAGAGGAGGAAGGATCACACAATTCCTTCAAATACCAAAGTCCTAGGATAGGTAAAGGGTCACAAGTCGTGGAAAGCAAGACGGTCCCAGGATGGAAACAGAGGTCCTCAAAAAGGCAAAAGGAGAGTAAGATGTAGGAAATCTGGACAAAACAGAGTGAAGACAAAGGGTCTTAGGGAGCTGGTTTCACATGGTTCTTGCTCCCCAGAACATTAACCAACTTTATGCAGGTAGGAAACAGCAGGGGCTCCCCTGAAGATCAGTAAGTACAATATCTAAACAAGGGACAGAAAACACCTCCTCACCTCCAAAGAGCCACCCGTGATGGAAGGAACCAAAGTGCATCAAAAAAGAAGTGATGGAAACACCAGCGTTGGAAGAGAGCTACCCTGCAGGAGATGGGATATGAGGCAGGGCTGCATCCCTCTTCCATACAGATCCGTCCCAGAGATCGAGCACAGGACATCTCACTTTGAGGATGGGACATGTACATGGGTACAGTGGGTCTTGCACACACCCCTTGCTCAGAGATGGGCAGCACGTGGAGAGCTCTCAATCCTTCTCCATGAAGGCAGAGGAGAGGAGAAAGCTGGTCCTCTCTTACCCATTCTTCCCAAAAATGAGATGCGGAGGACAAAGCTGCCAAAATGGACGTCCCTCCCCAAAATGGATGGTAGGAGAACAAAACTGTCCCCAAATCCACTTCTTGGAAAGGGCTGATGGAGGTGGCACTACCTCCACACCCTTTTGGCAGAGGGAGCAAGGGGCACTCTCCCCAGGCAGGCACAGTGGGAGATGCCCAGGCCCTTTTGGTGGAGAATGACAGTCCTGAGTAGGATACAACTGGAGGATGCCACCCTAGACACCCCAATGTGGGCTGCATGGGAAATACCACCTCAGGCAAGGTATTGGCCAGACGTCCTGAGCACGGCGAGGGGGTGGCCCTCAGATGGGGATGATGGTCTCCTCCAGGGGGTGATGGTCTTCTCCGAGGTGCCTCTGGCACCTAAAGAAGGAAAGTATCACCAGCTCCCTCACTGAGGAGTTAGCATGGGGCAGCTTCCCCAGAGCTGATGGGGGATCTGAGGATGTAGGGCTGTCCCCGGAGGCAGCACCCAGGGACAACGAACCCCAGAGAAGGTGCACGGGGGTGGGTATCACCACTAGCCACTCCCAGGTGAGGTCCTGGGGGTGCACGGAGGGTGTGCACCCCCAGACAGAACCCAAGGGGGTCACCATCCCCATCCTTTCCAAGGCAAGGCAGTGGGGACGGAGGATGGATGCGGGTCCTCCTCCCCTCGCCGGGCACGAGTGGGGCACCTCCCCACCCCGGNGGCCCCGCCGGAACCGGAACCGGCGCCCCGCGGGGCCACGGCGCGGAGCGGGACCGACCCTGCACCCGGGACCCGCTATGGACCGGGACCGGGACCGGGACCGGGCTCAGCGGGCAGACTGGGAGCGTGGACCCAAATCCCGCCACGATGCTGGCCCACACCCTGCCCCCAAGCCAGATCCCGCAACGATAGGAGACCCCCCATGGCTGGAGCCGCA
>VYZQ01054457.1:0-21958 GCA_013400655.1 Mystacornis crossleyi | reverse complement strand
TTGGCTGGAGCCGACCCCCTCACTTGGAACTGACCCCCCTACACACCGATGCGCCCCTGCTGCTGCTATGCCCCATGTGGGTGCATGGCCCCTGGGAATGTACAGCTCCAGCCCCATCGCTCGTGGGTGCGTTGGGATTTATACTGCACATCCACGTCGTCCTATCCACAGCCTGGTACTCCCCGTGCACCCACATTCCCCGTGCCAGCTGGGAATATACCTCTTCCAGGCTTTCCACCCCCATTCAGCTTTCACATCCCCCTTACACCCACCGAAGCTGCTTCCGTCCACACCCCAGGCCTCCCCTTCCATCTCTACAGCCCTGGTCCTTTATCGAAGACCTCCCAGCCTTCCCCATGCTCCTTATTTGGCTACATGCCCCTTGAGTACAGCTTACAAAACATGAAGCATATCCATCTCTACCCTGTCCTCCCATGTACAGAGCCCCTTGATCTCCCCATACTATGGCTCTGTTGGCTACCACACACAGGAGCAACCACCCACCCCAGCTCCTCTCCAGCTGTGGCTTCCCTCCGGAGCCTTTATCACCACCCAGCAACTATCCCCAGCACTCAGACATTTTCCTCACCAAGCAGACTCCTCTGCTCTTCATGTGCATCCTCTGTTCCACATACCATGGCTTCTGGAACTGTGCACCCTTTGGCTGTGTGGTTTCTTCCCATCCTCTATCTCCCCAGACTCCATCACACTCCTACCTACAGTCATCAGCACTGTGACCCCAAGACCCTAGGACTTGCCTCTGTTCCACAGAAGTCTCAGGCTGTCTGGTTTTCCCTCTGCACACCTTGCCAGCACCCAACGGGCACCAAGGAACCATCTCCATCAGCAGTTTCCTGGAGCTGTGGCTGTGAGCAAAGCTGGGGTGGATGGAGCTTTGGGAACACCCACCAGCAGGAAGGGCAAGAACTGCCTTGCACCATCTGGGATTAGAAGGAATAAATGCAGAGGAAGCACCACACCATGGGCCTGAACAGGGCATGAGACTAGATCAGCCCTCAGCGCTAGACTCCCCTGCCGTAGGAAAAGGAGCCAGAGAGATCCTGTAGGGAACAGAGCCAAGCTCCTCAGGCAGGCAGGCAGGCTGAGCTAAATAAGCCTCCTCATGCATTAAAGAGTCCTGCAGGCATTGCTAGCAATTACCTGGGCAGCACTGCTAGACTGGGTGAAGAACATGACATTAAATTGAAAAAAAAAAAAAAATCAAGGGAAGTCCTCAGGTAAGTAGAAATTTTAAGAGGTGTGAGAGTCTCCCATGTTTCCACATCAGCTCTTGGAAGATTGTCATTTCCTCATGCTTGGAGCTCTGTGGTAAAAGCTGGTGTACCTGGAATGAAGAATCCAGGTCAGGAATGGAAAAGTTTAGTTTAAGTTGCTCCTTCCTGTGTCAACCCTGACAGAGCTAATCTTAAAGTTTTTGCAACACCTCCCTGCTCCAAAAGCAGGCACATGTGAAAGAATCCTTGCCTGCCCCTGGCAGAGCCACTGTCTCAACCACATCCCAGCACAGCCGTGGATGCACCTTGGAGCCTGTATTGTACACATTAGACACCTTTGTTACCAAAAGGGCAATTTTCAGTAGTGCTGAGCTCCCAAGGGAGCACATGCAGCCCAGGGGAGGAGTGCCACACCCCCTAGGGTGGTAGTAGATGAAATCTCATTGCTACAGCTGCCTTTTCTTTTAAAACAGGCCAAGTGACTGAATACTCAATGATAGATGGGTTTCACTGCTCACAGAGGCCTTGTGCTGTATGACTCACTGAATGGAAGTTAAGAACACAGTGCCAAAGAAATTAGCAGGAGGGGGACTGTGGTGAGCAAGGTCCACAAGGAAGAGTTTCTGAACTGTCTGTTGGCTTATTTTTGCAATTATTGCAACTTAAAAATTGCAGCTTTGATAACATCGCTTCTCCTTACAGAGTAAACAGGCTTCAGACATTTTAGTGCATCTCGGAACAGCCCAAAGCAGAGGTGGGTGTACTTGAGTTCCACCACTTACACCTTTAAGCAACACCACACTATTATCTTCTTTTAAAAGGCTTACTATTGTTAACTGAAGTTATGGGTTTGATGCAGGAACACCAGATGGCATCCATCCATCCATCCATCCATCCATCCATCCATCCATCCATCCATCCATCCATCCATCGTCAGATGGGAAGTCAGACAAGTTATTGTAGCCATAGGAAAATAAAGTACTTACTTGCTTACATTGCTCAGAGATGGGTAGCAATGATTCCACATTCCAGATTGCTCTCAAAGGCATTTCTAGTCTTCCAACCAAACAAAAATCTTGACTGAAGCAACAAGCAAGCACCAAGCCCACCCTACATTTCAGCAATGGAATATATGTTCCTTTAAAAAGTACAACACGTATCAGCCCATAAGGATGCTGCACCATGCCAGAACTCCACCTTGGAGAGTATGAAGTGTCCTAATTTGTTTTCTTTTTGCTACTCTATTCTTGGTATCTGTAAAACTACCCCACCACACACACCACCAAGGCCTGAAGGATGTGGCCATAGAGAAACATTCTTCCCTCGGATTTTAAATCCTGGGTAAAAAAGCAGCTCATACCACGAAGCTGGAGCAAAGGAGGAAGGAATGTGGAAAAAACAAAAGTGGAATTGTTTCTTGGCAGAAATAACCAAGAACTTCTGGCAAAACTGAGCTATTTACAGCACTACATATTAAATTTATTCTTAAGCCATCTTTACCCTGTAAAAGGAAAAAAACCTTAAAATGTCCAAGGAGATTTTAAAATTACCAAGTCTTGCAGCTGGTTTGTAAATGGTTTTACTAAGAGCCCTGTAGCTGCCCTTCCCTGTCTCTGCCAGCTTCTATTTCCCAGCATCGGGAGGGCACAATGTAGGGCCTATCAGCCAATATTCCCACCAATTCCTGTAAAAACAAATGATAACAGATTTCTTTGGATTTAAGGTTCATCTTTGCAACATAATTCTGTACAAAATCAAACCTCACCCACTTCAGGATTCCAAGTTCAGAACTTCTAATGAATTGTTCTCTACTTGCAAACAGAGGTCATGAGTTACCATTGAACACTTTCACCAAATCAGTGCTGTGATTTCCTACCTGCCTATTGTGTTCTTAAATTCGCCTGAGGAAAAAGTAGTGATGAGTTATTTAACTTACACATGAAGCCCTGCTCAGGCATGTACAACTGGAGACATACAATTCTAAGACAAAAAAGCAAACAAGCTGGTAACACCAGGATAGTTTTTATTTGCTCCCTGAATTAAATATTGGCAGATACAGAAAATTCAGATACCAACTATTTCCCCAACATTTACAAGACTGAGTTTGCAATGTCAGAAGACAAGGACATTTATGCACAATCCTGGCAACTGATAGTGTGAGTGCACAAGATGGCCCTGCCTGAACATCAGTTTTTTCAGAGGCAGTATCCCTGGTCTCCAGCATCCAAGGCTGTCCCCTCACTGACAATTGTGGCACCACGGAACGGCCAAGTAAATATCCTGAGTGGGCAGCTCCAGTGCATTTCCCCCTGCAAAGGATTTATTCCATGCTCCTCCTGAAGGGGCAGAGGCAAGGTCAGCACATCCAACAAATAACCCACCTATGAACACAAGCTGATGGTTGTGGTACCCTTTTCACTCTGTTCTTTGAGAGCAGGGGAGAACACAGCACAGTGACACCTCCAAGTAAGCTGTTCTTAAAGGCCTTGCTGCTGCCCCATTTTGTCTGTGCCAGAGGCACACTCACTCCCTACTCCCTGCTCCCTGCTGCCTGCCGAGCTGCTCTGCGGCTGCAGAGCCTCGATTTGCAGCACTTTCCCTGATGTCTGAGGGAAGTTTTCAGATAAATAAACAGCCATGAAGTAAGCAAGCTTATATAACTAAAATCATGTGGATACACAGACCACGTGCTGCTGAAGGAAATACCATTTGCTCCTTTTAGCACTGGAGCAGAACTTAGGAACTTGCATTCTCCTCAAAGCAGCTGGTGCAGTCAATGCCCCCAGGGCAAAACACAAGTGTAACTGGTGCAGCGGAAGGAGCCAGGCACCTCTGCTCCCTTTTTATAAAAAAAAAATAAAGAAACAGACACTTCTCTAAAACATGTCTGCCAAGCTGGGGGCACACAAGAACAATCACATGCAGGATATGGTGATCCGTACAGCCATCCACCATCAGCCAACCCCACAGGGGAGCTGGGCACGCATCACCCCCAGTTCTACAGCAGGGGAAACACATGGTTTTACCAACTGCACCGTGCAACCTTGTGTTAGATCCTAGCATGGCAGATGGCAAGAGATTTTCCCTTTTGGAAAGATCACAGAAGTGCCTTCTAGGCTGCAAAATGCCTTGAGCGTCCTCAGACAACTGCATCTTCTCCAAGCGCAAGACCTTTTGAATTCCAGTCCTGCACTCCAGATCTTAATCCACATGCTCTTACTCACCAACCTTGCCAGTGTCTCTTCAGCAGGAGTTCCCTTAGCTCCAGAAGCAACAATGACTCCATACCTTAGCTGTATGACCATTCTTCCACAACCCTGATGGTTAGATCTACCAAGGGCATTGTATGCATTTGCATCTACTCTCTCCCTTTGTATTAGTAACAAGGACCTCCCAAAAGATAGCTTATAGTACATCATATCCAGGCTCCAGAGGGATTTTAGGTATCACCACCTCCTGCTTTTCCCTTATGGTTTTTACACTGGGTTGCAACGTAAGGTGCAAGTGAGGGAAGGGAGGGAAGTGACAAAGTTGGGAACACACAACTGAATTAATGATGGGATTGTCAGTCACTTCGATGTCAGGCCCCACATCTACACACCATGCACTGGCATTGATCTTGCCCTGCCCACTTGGCCCAGAAAGGCAGTGAGAGCCTCTTCTCATGCTGAGCCACCATGTCAGTCTTGGTCGCCATCAGACGACTCCTCCTCTGCCTCCTCCAGCCACTGGATAAACTTCTGGAGCTGCAGAGAGAATGAAATGTAATTGGGTAACAACTGACACCTAAGAGATGCTGAAATGCTCAACAAATACACTGTGTGAGTGAGCATCACTATCACGCACAAGAGAGAAAGTCTTTCCAGGAGAAACAGAAATGGAGGCAGATTGAGGGAGAGAGAGAGAGAGAGACAGTTAGGTGAAAAACAACTGGGGTGCCACAGACAAATGAAGACTGATTAAATTTTTGAAGGAGATTCCTCCAGTCAGACAATCCTTCCAACACTCAGCAAAAAGACAAAAGTTTCAGAGTTTTTAAGAGCTTGACAGCAAAGAAATGGCAGCTGCACCTTAGCCAAGACATATTAGGAAAACTCTGCTAGGAAAAAAACTAGTCCCTCAGAAACTGCTATTAAAAAGGCAGCTCGTTTTATGTTTTAACTGGGCTTGAACAAGCAGCTGAAAGCACTCCTGACCTATACTAATAGCTGACTTTGCAAAGGTTTTAAACAAAGTTGTTCTTCAGATGGCTTTTTTTCCTCTACTCCTCTTCCAGATCCAGGGAGGAGGACTGGAACAGGCTCAGCCAAACTGCAGCACAAAGTTCTGCCTGATGGAGGAGGGAAGTTTATATGCTCCTTGCAACAGAAGCCAAATGAAACCACTCAGTACAGCAAATGCTTAGAAATATATGTGAAGGGACTGCTGAGCCAGGAATGAAAGCTTCAAAGGAATTGCATGGGGCCAGCACACAGGGCATTGGCCTAAAGCCCATTTCAAATGGGTGTTGCCTTAGACAAGCCGTGCTGCTACTCCAGAAAGTGCTGGTCTTGTGCTACAGAGAGCCCACTAAAAACAATCCTCATACTACCTCCATTCCTCATCCAGACAGGATGATTATGGCAGAATGCACAGAAATACCTGTTCTGGAGAACAAATCTGTGTTGCTTAGTGTTCAGTGCACTGGTGTGTTTTTTGGCCTACCATGTGATGGCAGCTGCTCCACAGAAGGTGACAGTGACACCGAACTTCACTCGAAGTTTCTTTCAGCAGCTGCTGTCTCTCTCTCACCCCCCACCCCTGCCTCTCCAAACACCTTTGGGACTCACCCGTTGGTTTTTACGAAGCTGCTTTCCTTTGTCAGATGTGTCCCGCGAAGAGAACCAACTGAGAATTACATCTTCTTCCAGAATTTCCAGCTGGTAAAATGTCATCAACACCTGCATCAATTAGAAAAGAGCAACAGGCTCTCTATAAACTCTTTTGGGACTAGCTCATGTCCAAGTACAAAGTTTGCACGTAATCTGTGTCTCTCAGTTCCGTCTTCACCAGAAGGCACTCAGTCTGCTTCATTTTTCTTCTGCTGTTAAAAATAACTGTGCTTCTCCTACCAAGCCTTATGCTCCTGACAGATGCTGACACATAACGAGTCAAAGTTCAAGCCCCATCAGCTTCAGCTCTGAGGATGCTGGGTACGACTGAGAGCAGTGGGCAACAAGGGGTCACAGAGGACGTCAGTTCAAGATGTAAGTTCTCTTTTTAAAGCAACCCAAACGCCACCCCCAAAGTAGATCCAGCAAGCACCTGATGTAGGCTCACATACAACAGTGACACGTGCAGAGGAGCATGAACCTATCCAGCCCTGCCCCGGGCTCCCTCCTCCTGCCAGCTCTCTCCTTGCAGTGCCTTAGGGCAGGTGTCAAAGCAATTGGTCATTCGTCAGCTCAGGCCCCTGCCCGGTAAGCGAGGGGCAGGCGCGATCAGCCTTTCTCAGGGTGCCTTTGTGCTCGGGCAGAGCAGGCACTTCGCAGTTGGTCTCCTTGCAGCAGAGCACTAACAAAGCTGGCTGCCAACTCCAAATATAAAGTGTCACTTCAATTCCCAGCCTCTAGGGAAACCCAGGCCCCTAGAACAATGGACACATGCCAAACAATTGCTATAATTCAAGGACATTTTGGCTCACCAAACTGAAAGCTTTTGGCTCCAGTCCTAAGTGCTTTGCCATCAGCCAGAAGCACTGGTAGCAGAAGTTAAGATTACTCTTTCTTGAGGAACCAGGAGTTAAGAAGGCTCTAGGAAAGCTCTTCCAAAACAGACAGGGGCTTCCTGAGTTGCTGCTAAAGGAGACTTGCAATCCAAGTCAAATGCTCTCCACGTGATAGGGCAGACAGAATGCAGGGATAAAATATTTGTGAAGGACTTTGAGGAGGAATATATGAATATTCTCAGAAGCAGGGAGACAGATAAGCCACATGACAGGTTCCCTTTTTTCCCATTTTCATAACTAGCTCAGCCTGAATAAAATCCCACTTTTATTCCCACTTTTTTGCTTTGCACTCCAAAGTAGGATAAACCATTTAGCATTTAGATCCCAGGCACCATGGAGAGATAAATGAAGTAAAGCTCTTCCTAGAGCAAGTCTCTGGCCTCTTCCAGCGTCACACAACAAGGGCATCTATGTTAGAAGCTGCAAAATAATAGCTCCCCACAGGCTGCAGGCTGGTCATTAATACTCACCCTCAGCTGTGCTTCCTCAGAGGCACAGGCAGACACAGAATGGTATTTTTTTTTAAGAAATTGTTATAGATGGATTTTCTACACACCCTCTCCACCGAGACCCCAAAGTTCTCTCCCCTAAAGCAGAGAAGTGATGATGTAAATAGGATGCATTCCACTGTGAATCTAGCAAAAACAGATTTGGGAGCAGATACTCACTTTAGCTATCGATGTGCAGAGACTGTCGTGTTCCAAGAAGAATTCCTCAATGGCACATAAGGCATTCAAGTGATCTGACGCTCGTTTTATGTAGTTCTTAAACAACGGGGTCCAGTTCTTCAACAGCTGCAGGGAGAAAACACAGAAGAGCTCCTGAGCTGAGATGGATGGGTGCACTCAGCCCTATTTCTCAGCTGTTTTACACCAAGAAGGTGACCCAGGGAAGCATTTTATGAAACCATTTGACTGACTACTTCAGGTATTTGACCCTCTCTGTCCATGAAACAGATGCTTTTAAGTCTCACATGTGAGGACAGAACCTGGTTTTATTAAGCAGCTTTTGGAGTACCTATTAGCTTCCTTGTTTTTGCCTCTCTGGATGGAATACCAGATCATCACAATAAATGTGTTCACTGGAGTCTGGTATTCAAACAAAATCTTTTCACTGCAGACTGATAAGGAGAGATAGCTACATGCTACTCACAGCCTCCCCCACAGAGCAGCTGACATTTCAGTGGAATTTTCCTTCAAAGAAGGACGAATAAGAAAACATAGAAAAAGATAATGTCAGGTTAATTACCAGCTGCATAGAAGTGAACAGTGAAAAACAACCACCCCTAAAACAGGAACACGTCAGAGTAGCCCTAAGTGCAAATCCCACATTTGCTGTGTGCCTAGAACCTTGTTTGGATCCCGAAGCCTGCTGCAGGGAATGGGTGAGAAGGATGAAGGGTAAGAACTTCTTACACTATTACTTGTTCTCTCCTCCAAGGCTTATTTTTCTTGAAGTCCCAAGTTTAATGATTTTAGTGCTGCCTCTTCAAACAATATTTCTGTCTGAGTCCCCCACAGCTCTTTCACTTGTTATACATATCTGGGAAATATGCAGCAGGGAGCTCTGCAAAGCAGCACAGACTGACCTGAATCTGGGATAGGATGTAATACTTAGATTCCTGCCCATAAAAATTTTAAAAGGTATCAGAACTTGGATAAGATACAAAAATTCTTCAGTGACCACATCCTGACCATCCTACAAAAACATTGTAGGAAATTAAATCAGAGTTCCACATCTTTTTAAATGGAGTAATTCAACAGCAGACAATCCTGAAACTACATCCCTGGCATGCCTGCACAGATATACTGGTTTGCTGTGCCTTCAGCAGTGGCTCCTTATGGAACACATCTGGTCTGTTTTGAAGGGAAACTGGCAATCCACAAGGGCTTGGGGTGTGATGAAGGAGCTTTGAGTCACCTACATTCAGGGTTAATCAGCATTATTCTGTCCAGGATAACTGTTAACAGGCAGGAGACCTGAGAGAGGGAGAGCTCCAGGACACATAGCAGAGCTACAACCCAAGCGATGGAGATGGTCCAGGCTGGTGTGGACTACCAAAGTCCTGAGCCTGAGCTAGGAAACAGTGATTATCTGCTCTGTAGTACTGCACTCCATCACCTCTTCAGACACATTTGCTATGCAACTGTGCTGGAATTTATGTACCTCAGGCAGAAACAAAGAAGGGGATTAGTACAAACAAACCCATCTGTACAGTGGTACATTGACTAGTTTAAGGAACAACAGTAACAGCACAGAATGATCCTGATCATCATGGTATCACAACAAAACAACTGAGGCTTCTGTGGCATATTTCCAGGAAGTATTTTAGTGTTTAGCAAAAATGCTTAATGCTAAACACTCTCCCCTCCTCTACAACCATCTTTGCATTTTTATTGTTCTTTGGAATCTTTACCTCAACTGCAGTAAAGCTACTGGAAAGTTCCTTCCAGGCTAAGAAACACTTTGTAATACCTTTCTATTAATGCCTTTAAATCATAAGCAGGCACAAATCTAACCAGAAGCTATTGAGTTTCTGAAAGGTTATTTATAAAGAAAACACTCACAACCCCAGGACTCAATCCAGTGTGCCTATTGCTGTAAAAGGGAAAGAAGAAAAATGATACCATGTCAAGCTGAGAACATGCACTGCACTGTAACTGGTGCTAATGGGGAAAGTAGGGCTCGGCCCCACAGAGTCCCCAGGAAAAACATCCTCTAAGCTTGTATGACCAGAGAGGCTATTTTGGGAGTTTCAGGAAAATCAAAACTGGAGAACTAGAAGCTTCCAATGTGGATTTGATAAAACACTAAAAAATATAAGAAGTTACCTGACAGAGAACCCTATGGACAATATCACAACTTTCCAGGCTTTGACTCTACCTGGGTAACTCCTCAAAACAATCTACAGTCTGGAGAAAGCAATCAAATTTCTCTGAACGGTTGATTCATCTTTCATCAAATCCGGTCAACGATACTCTAACATCTTCAAGGATGTTTGTGATCCATCTCTCTTGTTGGAAGGACAGTCTCAATACCATGATCATTTTACACCCACCACCAGCACAGAACACCATCAGGAAGTACATGCAAAACACGATGGACAAAACTGTAATTCCAACCTGTTACACCACAACAGCATCTATGCTGATCACCATAAATGGCTTCAGTGAGAGCAGAGATCCATTTGGTCCCCGAATAAGCAATCCCATGGTGTATTCACATGCACACCATTACAGAATCCCAGTTCTAGGAAAGGTCTATAGTTGTAGGAAAGGTCTATTTCTTCACCATCTCTGCTTTACAACTTGTACAAGAGCTGAACAAGATGCCTGACATACATCAAACTGGATACCTCTATTTCTCAAGCCTGTATGTTTCATCTGAAAAAAAACCCCACAGGCATATCCTTTACCAGATGCTTGTTTCCTAAAATTCCTGCAACACCTTAGAGCTTCATGCTCAGGGGCCAGGACTTCAGACCACATAGTGTGCTTTCAATTCAAACCATACATCGTAACTATGGCATTGCCACAATTTCCCCTCCTGAGCTGGCTGGGACTGCTCTACCATAGGTTTTACATAAGCAACGCATCTTATTTCAGCATCCCTTGGTCAGAGTTGAGTTACAAAGACAGGTCTGTAAGGTTCTGTGGGCTTCTGATACCCATCATTCTCAGAATGCAAGTACCTGCATCTCACACTAAGTAACACTTTTCCATAACTACTCCATCATGAGCAGTTCTCAGCCCAATAATTCTATTGCCTGAGGCAGTTTTAGCTGTACACTTCAGCAGCAACTGCTTTCATTACGTACTAATCTATACCAAGCCTGTGCTTGGGATTTGCAGGGTGTAAATAAGAATTAGTAAATTAAGGAGTGTACTTTTTACTAACCAGGGAATCACAAGTTGCAGAGAAGCCACTGTTCCAGATGCTGTACAACTTCTGCCTGAAGAGCTGGTCTTTTCAGAGCACTGCTGGTAAATACACAAGCTGCTGCCTCAGAAGACCAGTGATGTGTGTTTAATAAACCTTTGAAGGCTGGTTCACTACATCTATTAGAGGCACATCTCATCTCAAATGCTGGATTACTGTAACAGTGACAAACATCCATGTGTGCAAGTGCACACACCTGTACCTCACCAGAACACTGCTCCTGCTGAATGCAGTGCAGAAAGTCAGCACAGCAATTCTGCACACAGTGAAGGCACCAACTGAGGCACAAATTGCCCCAGAGCAGGATTCTCTAAGAAACTTCCTGTGTGTTCTTTACAAGAGAGAATCTGGAGTAACTGGCTGCCATGATGGTTAATTGGTTTGACACCTGGCTTTCTTTGATAAATCTAAGGGTAATTTGTATTTCATAAATGAACACAATTCCCTGCGTAGACAAATGCCACCTGCCCACGACATGAGATACGGTCACTCTAAACACTACATTTTGATTATTACTACTTCTCACTAAAGGTGAGTTGACTTGCTCTCTCTGCTGTTAAACATGAGCATTAGCTTTTCTTTGATGAAAAATATACGGACGAAGTTACTCAGAGAAGACCTCATGTACTACCACTGTCTTTAGCTTCTAGGGGTTTGGGGCAATTATGCAAAACTTTATGCATTTATTCGCTTCATCCCAGACTAGAACATCTTCTGACTGGGTGCTGCAGTGAAATTCTCCTTTCCCACTCATGATAGAGTAGGAGCCTAATCTGGGAGACCAAGAGATGCCATATCCCAGCTGGGATAAAAAAAATCACCATCCTATATAGCTACCAATTCCACACAAGCTGTTGTCTAGATGTACTTAGAATCTAACACCTGCTCCAACATTTTCTTCAGTCCTCCTCCTTCAATTATCTTTTTCTAGGACAGGACATGCTATTCAAGAAAACAGTCTGGAAAATGAACAAAAGTAGAATTTAAACAGAGTGAGCAGCAAAATCTCACTAAGCCATCTGAAGAACACATCAGTTTACATGGATGTTTTCTGCAGAAGAGATCTCCACATGTCCAAGAGGTGAATTAAGTAGCATGCTGACACCTACACAAAGGAGAATTAGTTTTCCGCCCTTTCTCATCAATTGAAAGCACATGCTTCCTCAGAGAAAGGATTATGAGGAAGTCTAGTGTTCCTCTTAATCTCCTAAAAAAAAAAAAGTAGTCCTAAAAAAATTGAAGTAGTCTGTTCCAAACATGTGTCAGACCTATTCATTCTGAAAGAGCATCTTCATAATCTGTAGAGTTTGCAAAGTCAAATATGTAAATGGACTGTAACAAGGAGACAAAAATACTACAGTGACTTCCGTTTAGGTGAACAAAACCATTAAGAGAAGACTGCCTGCTTTTTAAAACAGATCCTACCCTATTCTGTCTGCCATAAGGCAGGAAATTGTAGTTGGTACACTCAACTACACAACCCATCTCCCTAGAGACAAAGCAGAACTTTATCATTGCATAAAGACAATATTGTGCCTTTGCATTTGGCTGAAAAAAAAATTGGCACCAATTATAGTATGCAGAAAAATAAGACCTTGGAAAGGATCCCATTGGGAAAGGACTGTTCCCCACTGCCCCAGGGACAGGCCTTGAGATAGATTGGAACTGGGTTGCTGGAATGCAAGCCTGTAAAGACATCTCTAACAGATCTTCTCTTTTCTCTTTTACAAATGATGCACTTCTACTGTCTCACACAGGCAACAGAAACAACCACAGGTCCTGAAGCAGAGCTCCCACACCTACAGTCTCAGCTGAGCTCTGTCAAGCAGGAACAACAGTTTCAGTTCATTTTTACTTCTACAGAAGACCAAGAGGCTCATGAATTCAAGGAGTTCAAGTGGCTCCTCTCTTAACCAAAGAGACTTCTCAGGAAGGAACTACCTGAGGCACACAGAGAGACTGCTACACACAGGGAGACAAGCCCAAAGAAGAGTGAAATGGAGCAGGACTCACAGGAAGTAACGCTGAGAAATAGTTCTGGGAGTCCAGGTCTGCATCCAGCTGCTGCAGTGGGAACTCCAGGATCACTTTACTGAGCACCTGCATCATCTCCTTCAGGCCAATGTTATATGCATACCTACAACAAAAAAGGGAAAAAACCCTCAACATTTCACACCATCTGATCTCGGCAGACTGTGGCTATACACAGAGATAAAGCAGAAAATCTGATTTCCATCATCTCAACCTGTGTTTTATATGTTTGTTTGGTTTTCCAGATATTCAGACAATAAACCACCTTGCATTGCATCAGGCCCTGCATAAGGCCGTAAGTCCTGAAGATCTGTTATCACAATAGAACAAGCTACTGCAGGGACAGCATCCTCACATCTACCAGAGTGCTGTAGGAATGCTCTTGCACAAAAGAAGACAAACAGGTTTGGATTTGAGAAACACTAGATAAAAGGCATTCTGATCATGTGTTCTAGACTTGGTGCTGTAAAAATACTGTGGACAAGCCACACCACAGCACAGCACAGCCCAGCTGCAGGCAGCTGGCTCAATGCTGCAATGCCCAGAGCAGCAGACCCTGCATGAACTTCCAGGCAGTCCTGCCAAGAACTGGCTTGTTCTCTTCAGTCCACATTTATTTAGCAGCAATTCAATCTCTTTTTACAGATCAGAGGCAGGAAAAGCCTAACCACCAAGGATGCTAGAGATGCAGCTGGTGCTCTCCATCAACTCCTGCTGTCATTCAGTCATGATGTCTAAGCTGCATTTCTCATGCTCCATACTGATGAAATGTCTAACAATGGGCATTCACGTGGTTTTTCCTCTTGTTTTGACACATCTGCTGTCAATTCCAACTGTTCAGCATAAGGGACAACATCCCTAAGGACATCCTGAGGGTCCCTAAGGATATCCCCAACTCACTTGAGGGAGTTGATTTCCAGGACCAGGTTGTCACAGGAAATGTTTTCTTCTTCGCCCCTTTGTAACGTACCCAGAACCTCATTCTGGAAAACTGATGAAAGAAAGGACAGGCAGTTAGACATGAGGGAAAAGCACAGATTCTTCAAACTGCTCATTACTGAAGGAATGACGCCCTTCACAAAAAAGCATTTTGACACAGATGTCTGTTTGTTCTCCGTAAGCTAACACAAACCCACAGCAACTATACTTCTAAATAGCGAATATAATTCAAACCAAAGAAACCACCTACTAGATATCATTGATCTATCCACAGAAACCAGTACAAAGCTATTAACCTCTGCCGCCTTTTAGAGCAGCTTTTCTACTATACTTTCACAATCTAGCCTTTCCTATTCGGACAAACCTCATCTTCCCATAACTGAAAAATTTCCTTTGGGGAGATATTCCAACGTGAGAAAGTTTTTGAGTTTTTCCAATTTGGCTTGAACCTCTTTCAAATCCAGGTAAGCTTAACACAACAAAACAGAAAAACAAAACATCTCTGCCCAAAGAGGCCGCTCCTACAAGGACATTTATTTCTCCAGCATGATTACAGTACTAAGCTGTCCATACAGTGAAACTCTGCTGGACCTTGACATAGTCTCTAAAATTAGGCGATGACGCTGCCATTTAAACAGACAGCTCAGGGAGGTTTCTTTCACAAAGGTCCAGTGATGAGGAATGAAAAAGATGGAGACTCTTTTTCTAGTTTCTCATCCTTGACTGCCTTAGGTTAACCCAGCAGCAATACAGGGAATATTAAAGAACTCTGCAGAAAATGCAGGAAGTGAGATCAGGAAACAACGTATTACTGACATGTACAAATTTTCCAATACACCCAGAGAAAAGAGCACAAACCTCACACACTGCATTATCTGCAGAGCCACTGTACTTCTTCAGAGCCCATCTCTCACCTTTGATGTCATCCAGCTGAGGGGAAGCTGCCCGACTGTCCGGCTCCTCAGAGCCCATGCTCAGGTCACTGTCAGACTCAATCTCTTCCTCTGAGTGCATAGCTGGGCCTGAGGAAGGAGAAGATGCAGCATTCAGCACTCAAAAGCTGCAACTATCATATGCCAAGAGGAACCAGGTGTCCCCGGGACTTCCCAACCAAGTCAGCAACTATCTGTCCTTGCAAGGGAGCTTCTATTTACAGGTCCAGATGATTAGATTTGGTGCAGAGGGAACACTAAAGCTGGCACTAGGATAATAGGATTTTTTGAGAGTCTGCAGGCAGACAATAAAGGACAGGGACAGAAGCAACTGCATTTTGCGCAGACTGCTGACTCACAGTGGAGCAATGTCAGCAGACACAGTCACTGGCAGGAAAAAAGCCAGCAGCACCCGGAATAGCCAAAGCATATTCCCTTTGAGGGAGGGCCTGGTGTCCCATAGTGCAGCATTCCCAGCACAGATAGCTCTCTGTGTTAAGGCAAGGCAAATATCTGGTAAACACCTTAGACAGAGCACAGGAAGAGAGAATATGGTCCATGACCTGCTTTTACCTCTCAGCTTCCCTCCACACATAGCTGTTATCTGGAACCACAAAGCCCAAGTCTTGCTCTAGACACAATTACCAACATCCTTCTTGGCCAGTTTCCCCAACACACTCCTGTCTGTTCACCCCCAAGCAACCGTACAAAACTTTTCCTTACCCCATAGGCTTTGTCTCTGCTCTGCTTCATCCTCTTCATTCTTGTCATCTGCCTTCCAGAGATAGCCTCTGCCCTCTGAGCCTACGTCCTTTTTATTGTAACCTGAAAAAGAATCAGCAATCAGAGTGTGGATGTACTGGATCTGCTTACAGGCAAACCTGAAGCAGACTGCATATTACTGAATAACCTGCGTATTACTGCCCCTAAATAGCCTTCATCCAGAAGGAGCTGGGATTCCTCCGGATACATGTGTATTTCAGCTTTTATTTTCTCACATGCCTTGACAAGTGACCGACTTACTCCTCCCTACAGCAGCAACATTTGGCAGACCATGTTTAGATCCCTTGACAAACCCATACTGTAGAAACAGTCCTTCACAAGGACAAAGCCCTTGGACACAGATGAGTATCCTTGCTTGCCCTGATGAAAACACACAGGTTGAATGCAGCACTAAGCTCCACCCTCGCACTGCAGTGTCTAGAATGAGGCAGGTAAAGATCCCAAAAGATCATGGAAGACAAAACCTTCTGCATAGCTTTAGTGCATGGAGATAGAGACTTATACCTTTCAGTTTCACTTTGCTCTCCTCCTTGTTCACACCAGAATCATCACTGAACTGGTCATCGTCCTCTTCCTCCTCATCTGGGGGGTGCAGAGAGATCACTGTGCCCTCAGAGAGAGTGATGCCAGGACCTACTACTACCTGCAAATATGTAAAATGTATCTTAAGGAACAACACTCTGACTGCCCCCTTGTACCTCCACCAGCAGCTCCAGACAAGCTGTCACTAACAAGTATAACTGAAGACAGCACTGCTACATTACACGCCATACTGCCCCAGCCAAGCAAAGGGAAGAAAAACGTGGGAGCAGCAGCACAGCCTCCACCTCTGCAAAAAGGCTTGGGGCAGCCCTGTACTCTGGAATGGTTTAGTGTAAGATTGGTATCCTGCCAAGAGAGGCAGAAAACAGACATAAATCAGCTCACCTGAGAGGAGAGGACACAGCGGGGCTTTAGCTTTACTCTCTCCTTCACTTCAGCCTCATCACAGATAACAGAATGGTGGATTTCCACGTTATCTGCTATGTGCACTCGGTCCCACAGAACAGCTCCATCCAAAGTGACTTTATCACCTGTTATACACCACCAAGTACAAATATGTTGAACAAGGCTGCCTGGTGCTCTCCCACACTACTGAGTCCACTAGGAAGCATCTTACTGACTCCCAACACCCTTGCTGCATGATGGATGTTAGACGACAGGGGAAAATTTGCCTCAGAGGCCTACATCCACTTCTTAACTAAAGCTGAAAGACGAGTTCGTTCTCTACAGAGACTTGAGAGTAACAGCTGACATCTCAGTTTTGGACAAACACAGCCAAATCACAAAAAAAAAAATAGAAAATCCAGCCAAGACTAAGAAGGAGTGAGCTAGGAGGGAGCAAGGCTAGGAGTAAGCTGCTAGGAAACAGCTAACGAAAATGTGGACAGATGTCCCTCATTTGCAGGATGCTGGTAGATGACAACTCTAAATCAGTAAAGGTCATGCATTCGCTACCGCTGAAACAACTCATTTGCATGAAGTACTTTCCAGCTTCATTATGGTACCCTGAAAAGTTTAGTCTGTTTCCTCTGCTGGAAAACCAAGCTTTGCTCCTTTCTCCCAATTAGCAGTCAATCAGTACCCACCTATCATCCTCTCTCAGTGCCAAACGCACTTTAAAAACCAAATCCCAACAACGTGTGCAAGGCTGGCACATCCCCCATCCTTACACTCACCTATCCTACAGTTCTGCCCAATAACGCTGTTGGTGATGGAGCAGTTGCTGCCAATGACCGTTCCCTGCCCGATGAGCACGTTCTCTTCCAGCACGCTACCGTGGCCAAGGCTCACATCCACCCCTCGGTAAATGTTGTGTTTAGAGTGGGTGTAACTCTGGTTCTTGTCATCAGTGAAGTTCATCTCTGGAGTGAGAGGATAAACCCAGCGCCGGATGATGTCAGAGCACACAGCTTCGTACATCAGCAGGTTGCAAATATGAGCACCATACTCTTCTGTCGTTACATGCATATGGATCTGGTTCCCCAGGACCTGGGAGACAGGCAGGAGCATGTCAGAAGGTTCTCTAAGACAAAGTAACAGATCTCCCTTGTAACAACCTTCTCCTTACCTCCTCATTCACCAACAGACCACGCACAAAGTCATCCCGTGTCTGGTAGTCAAAATTGTCTGTGAACAATTCAGCCACCTGCCACGAATAAAGTACATGGAAGTAACACGGTTAGAGCCAAGTTATACAATACAGGAAAGTGATGCTCTTGCCTTGAATAAAGCTGACTCCTTCTGTGAAGAATGTTGACCTTCCCATCTCCTCCTACTACTACTCCTCCAGAATCCATGAACAGATTCTGATTTTCGAAAGGGTCAAAACATTGCTTTAGCATTTCCAAGCAATTTTCCCAGCCTTACTTTGTAGTTTCACCCCCAAGGAAGGCTGCAGACAAGTTTTATCAGATCTGGAAGATATGTTAGCAAGCCTTAGCTGGAATAACCCTGAATGCTACCCTAACACGGTACCAGCTTGCAAGTACCGACACTTCTCCACAGCACAGCCACCACCTCTGCTCCACAGATGTTACTCTATCCAAACTGAAATCACTTATTTTCTGAAATAGTTTCATTCTGTGCCAAATCAGCCAGTCTATGGATGCATCCACCACACAGTTCTGCCTGGGCTCGAGCACTGGATATCAGAAACAGACTGAGCCCCGATGCGTTCCACAGAGCAGCATCACATGATCACCCAGGCTCAGCCAGTTCTGTTCTCAAACTGTACTCAGGCCACACACATGCCCTGCACACCAGCAGTAAGGAAGGGCAGGGCT
This sequence comes from Mystacornis crossleyi, assembly GCA_013400655.1. Classification (NCBI taxonomy): domain Eukaryota; kingdom Metazoa; phylum Chordata; class Aves; order Passeriformes; family Timaliidae; genus Mystacornis; species Mystacornis crossleyi. The sequence continues at coordinate 3,507 of VYZQ01054457.1, read as the reverse complement.
CACCTGTGGAGAGCAGATGCTGATGTGACAATCCAGCAAGTCATGGCGCACCTCGACATTCTCAATAGAGTTCTGGAACAGACTCTGAAACAGGAAAAAATTCAGATGATCTGAGTTCCTCACGCAGTACTGAACCCCAAAAGCCTTCTATAAGCCAGGGGAAGTATTGACTGAAATATTAAACTAGCTGAAGTTCTGAGGATGAGAGAAATCTACAATCTACACTAGACCCAATCTTAGCAGGCACGGACTGGTCACACAAAGAGCTGAGTGCCAGCCAGCAGAGACTGCCCCTGCCCTTACACAGTGCAGGTCTCCCAGAAACACCTTATACTTTCAACAATCACTTTTCCTCCAGGAGGCTCCTTACCTGAATCTCTGGGAGCTATAAATGTACAAAAGAGCTTTGATAAATCCAAATACAATTTCTAAAGCTGTGGGTCAGTTTTGCATTGTTGGATTTTGTTTCTTTTGGTTTTTCCTTTTTGTGTCCCTACAGTGATTTATGCTTCCATTTGAAGACACGAAATAACCTGATTACTGATTTGGGATGAAAATATTATACAATCACAGCCTCAGGTCTGAGTTGAAGAAAGAAACTGGTCCATCTATCTCATGCAGAAAGCGTCTCTGCAGACATTTACAGAGCATTTACTACATTATTAGTTGAACAAACAGAGGTAATAGGAGGTACCACTCCTTGCACCTCTGTTACTCCACCTGATGTCAGGCTCAATGACACTTCAAAAAGGAAAGGGTTGTTAAACACCAGAACGGACTGCCCAGAGAGGTGCTGGAGTCCCATCCCTGGAAATGTTCAAGAAATGACTGGACATGCCATGGTCTAGTTGACAAGGTGGTGATCAAAGGTTGGACTCTCTGATCTCAGACGTCTTTTCCAGCCTAAATGATTGTGTGAAAATGGTCTGTGTATGGTAATGGTATATGCACCCCAATTTGGGAGCCCCTGCAATGGCACAAATAATCTCCTTCCCCTGTTTTACATCGTGAAAAGGAAATAAAGGGCAAAACCTGAACTGTGAGAAATACATCTGCCCCATGTTCAAACGAAAAGAATCACAAACGTGCATGTCCCAGCATGATTTCACCAAGCCTCAAATAAAGATTAAGGGAAAAAAAGCCAGTTTACCCCAAGTTACTTCCAATCATCTGCTCCTCCAAGAGGAGCAGCAAGGACAGTTCCCAGCCCTCACTGAAGGAGGATCTCCTCCTCAGGTGGGCTGCTTCACTACCACAGCCCTTTTCCACCTGCCAGGTTCCAGACGCACCATAGGAAAGCGGAATCGTTTCAGCCCCTGTGTTCTCTGGTAGTGAAGGACACGGTTTGTAGCACTGTCCATAGCAATAACAATGTCATCCTCCTTGCACCTGGCATGGTGGCCAGGCGAGGACTCCTTGAATATCATCGTCATCACAGACACATTCTTTTCCATCTTACGACGCAACCTGGAAAAGGAGGGCAGAACTATGAGAACATTCCTCAGAGACTACAGACCGCAGTCTCAGCACACCAGGCAAGCATTGACTCTTCCAGCACCTACTTGTGCTCTTCCAGGGCTTTGGATATATTGAAGTTGGACACCACATCGCCAGTGACAAGGATGAAGTCGGAACGAACAAGGGACTTGGCATCCACGTCTCGCAGCACGTCACCAAGGGAGCGGTACAGGTCCGAAGTGACAAAGCGCACCGTGTTGGGAGACGTGTGCCGGCACCACTTGGATTTTCTGGAAGAAGGGGAAAAAAACATCAGAAAGGCATAAAGAGGTTGTTCCTACAGACACACTAGGACACAGTGTCCCAGTGCATGCCACACCTGCAAGGGGATGCAAGGAGAACCCTTTGACAGTGAGCCCGCTATTGCCAGGCTCAGGCGCACTCAAAACATGAAGCGAGGAGCAGTCCTGCAATACTCAACCCTTTTAACACACTGCACAACTACCCTCCTAAACAGGAGGAATGGTCTTTTCTGAGATATGCTAGGAGATCACCGCTGAAAGGGAATCTCTTGCAGTTTTCATCAGAAGGATCAGTGAGGCCTTTGAGCCTGTTGGAGGGCAGAAGAATACTCTACATGATAAAACTAAAAAGAAGACATTCTTACTGCAAATGCTCTTTTATCTCAGCTGACTTCCAACAGCAGAAAACAAAGGTTTCTTCCACTCCAGTTGCTGTTAGGAATTCCAAGGTATAGTCAATCATGGCCACATTTGCCATAGGTAAAAGAGCCTGAAAAAAAACCCCAAACCATAAAACATATAGATAGCTGAACAAACACTCAGTACCCCAATATCAGCAACAACCCCTTCCACCTTGAGGATATAATGCCATCAATAGCACCAGAAACGTAACACAAGTAACTGCTCCAACAGCTTTTATAAAAATCTTCTAGAGTTGATCAAAACAGTAATAGCTAATTTCTGATCTTCTAGGGGCAGATCCTCAATTCAGAGAGGAAGGCATAAAAAGTGGAGTTATCACTCAAAACTCTTCAAGAAGACTCAGATAAATGACAGAGACTGGGGGAAAAAAAAGTGCTGATTCCCTGACTCAGGCTTTAACTGCTTCAAGAAAAACCTGTCAGACATGAATGATGAAGCCACAGGAATGAGTGTCCAGAATTAAACAAGGGGAAAAAAACCCCAACCTAAAGTGAAGCAAGTACTCTCTTGACTTGAGATTCAACTTACACTTTTAAGCTGAGTTACTGAGTCACACCTGAGTGACGGCATACCATTCTTTAATTCATTTTTGGTGCTGTTTCATTTCAGGCCTGAGCTCGCGTGTATAATTATAAGCACCACCAACATTTAATCAGCAAACGAGGTGAGATAATTGTTCAGACCTAAATTCTCCAGAAGCTTTTTATGTTCCTTTAACACACAGCCTTTTGAGCTGGATCATTAAAGTACTACCCCCATCCATTTTTCTGGCCATATTCTTTCACGCATTACTGGTGGCAAGGGCCAAGATTTTGTTTCTTTCCTTTATCAGAAACAAGCCCGTCCAAACCCGCTGCCAGTCCTGCACCAGCCACAGACGAGAAGCCAACAGCGCAGTTCGCCACGCCATATGGAAACGCGGACAGCACCAACACAGCAATTAGATCCTCGCTGTCTCTCCAGCGCGAAATAGAAACTCCTACGGGCGAGAGCTGTCGGAGCGCAGGAGAGGGCGGGAAAAGCCGCGGCGGGGGCTGCCCAAACCCAGGGGGGCCGGGGGGCCTCGCCCCTCCCGACTCAGCCCGGCCTCTCACCAGATCCCCGCCCGCCCCGGCCTCCCGAGGACATGCACACCGGGACACCCGGAGGCACCGGCGCGGCGCAGGCGACAGCATCCAAAGGCGATTTCTCACCCGCGGCCGGTCCTTGGAGATCGGGAAGAAGCGGCGGTTGAAGCTGTCGGCGACCAGCACGGCCTGCAGTGGCGGCGGCGGCTCCTCCTGCGGGTCGGGGCCGCGGGCGGACCCCGCGCCTGCCCCGCGCC
>VYZQ01054444.1:0-16214 GCA_013400655.1 Mystacornis crossleyi | reverse complement strand
CTTGTGATAATACTTTTCTTTACCAGATGGGTCGGCTCTAGTTTCTCCTTGAAGGCAGCGGGTTCTGTGGATTTAAGAAGAGTGTTCAGGAAAAAGAACACAGGAAAGAGTGCCGCTGGGTTAATCCAGCAGCTAGAATTTTAAATAAGAGTAAGAACGCAAACCTTTCACAAATAAGTTTGCACTGCATGTTACTGAACCAGCTACATTGGAGACTTTGCAAGTGTATTTTCCAGAGTCTGTTGGTTTGACTGCATAAAGCTCCAAGTAACTTGCTAAAGCTTCTGTCATAATGTAGCAGGCTCCTCCTGTCACCAGCTCAGTATCACCTTTAAACCATTTCACTGTCAGTGGTGTTGTGCCTTTAAAGGTGCCTTTGAAATGTACAGTTGTTGCAGGCAGTACATCCTGAGACTCTGGTTCTACAGTGAAGCTGGGTGGCTCTAGATTGCATTGAAAGGAAAAAAAAAAATTGTCAAGAGTAAGAGAGGGCTTGCATTTTGGGAAAGAAAAGTATTATCACAAGATAAGCAAAATTCCAAGAACAGCAAAACAAATTGCCAAACCTTTTATAAACAAAGTGCTACTGCTCTCTTTGCTACCAGCAGAGTTTGTGGCTCTGCAAATGTAGACCCCAGCGTCATTTGCATCTAGGTGTTTTATTTCCAAAGATGCTGAGCCCTCTGCAAAGTGTACTGTGTACTTGGCACTTGAAGTGATCTCAGTGTCCTGCTTAAACCATGAGACAGTCATTGGAAGAGAGCCTGAAATTTTGCAGTCTAGGCGGCATGAGGTGCTAATGATGCTGTCAATATTCTTCAGTGGTTTAGTAAAGAAGGGAGGGAGAGTGCGATCTGTTGACAGTGAAAAAAATGACAGAAACAAACACGTGAGCAAAACAGGCATTCTGTTCTGCTTCTGGCTCTGTTGGGCACAGAGCAGAGCAACAGGGCTCTTTGCAAAGAGGCAGTACCAACCTAGCACAGTGAAGCTGGTAGTACAAGAGCTGATGCCCACATCATTGGATATCTCAAAGGTATATTCACCACTGTCTTGCATTTCAGTGGCATAAAACTTGAGCTGGGCAAGGTTATTTTTGAAGCTGATCCTGTATTTTTTGCTGGCAGGTAGTGGGTTTCCATCTTTGAACCATTTGGTTTTCAGCTCTGGAGTGCCTGTGACAGTGTACTCCAAAATAGCTGGCTCCCCTGCTGTAACCTGGATCGTTTCGGCTTTTTCAATTATTTTGGCAGGTTCTACAACAGAATTAAACAACTGGTGTTAAGGACAAAAGGAAATTGTTTCTTCTCAGGTGGGAGACTGGAGGGATCACAGCACTTCTCCACTGACCTTTCACTGCCAGTTCACCAAAGCAGGACTGACTTCCTGCATCATTCTCAGCCACGCAGGTGTATTTGCCACCAGAGCTCAGCTGGACACCAGTAATTTGCAGTGTTGCTAGACCGTGATCAAATGTCACTCTCACATTGTTATCATCTTTAATAATATCTTTGCCCTTCATCCACGTCACAGAAATAGGCTCTGACCCTTTCACCACAGCCTGTAATGTAACACTATCTCCAGCCAGAGCTGTCACATTTTCGATTTTCTTAACAAAAGATGGTGGTTCTAGTTCAAAGAAGAGAGACAAGGAAAAAATATTCATCTACTATTACATCATCACATAAAATCTGCTATTTAAAGACAGTTTTGTAACACAGTATGTGCAGTACATGTTGCAATTCAGCAGAAGAGCGGGCATGTCGGAGAACTGCATTCCCCAGCTGGGAGCTAATGGCCCTTTAATCTCAATGTTCTTCAAATTCACAGGTTTGATGCCAGATAAGACTCAAGATACATAAAGAATTTTAAGAGAAGAAGATATTCTCACTCCCCAGTCTCCCCAACCTCCCACAAATCCAAAGAAAAGACATTTTATGAAATAAGAGGTTTTTGCCAATCTCTTCAGTAAGTGAGTTTTCTCTCTCCCACTGACCTTTCAAGATGTATGTGGCACTGCACATGCACTTCCCGACTTCATTAGCTATCACACACTCGTATTCACCGACATCTGCACTATTAAATGAGGACACCTCCAAAGAAATAACAGCCTTCTGAGAGGTCAACCTGTATTTTTTACTACTGCGAATCTGCTTCTTGTCTTTGTACCAGCTAATCTCAAAGGGTCCAGTACCAGCAACCTCACATTGAAGAATGGGGTTTGTTCCCTTCACTAGCTCTGCAGGTTCAAGTGTTCGGATGAAAGATGGAGGCTCTACAAAAGCAGTAAGAAAGAACTAGTCAACCATGGGAAAAAAAAAAAAAAAAAAAGAAGGAAGGTTTTTCTCAAGAATGTGACTGGCAGCAACAAGAAGGACAGACCTTTGACAACCACTTCGGTGGTGCAGCTGTCACTGCCAACCTCGTTGACAGCTTCACATGAGTAGGTCCCAGTGTCATCAACTTTCATTTCCAAAATATCTAACACAGCCACAGAATTGACAAAGGACATCCTGTGCGTGTTACTTTCATGGATTTCCTTATTGTTCTTGAACCAAGTAACCTGGATTTCAGGAGACCCTTTGATTTTGCATTGAAGCCGTGCAGAGTCACCTGGAGTCAGTAAGTAAGATGGATCGACCTTCTTCACAAAGGATGGTGGCTCTGAAAATGGGAAGAAAAGGGAAGAGAGGGGAAGATATGATAAAAAGGGGAAGAAGGGGAAGAGGAAAGGGGAAGGAAAGGGAAAAGGAAAAGGGAGAAAGGAAAGAAAGCTGAAATACAAAGCTTTGAAAGATTGCTTCCCAGAGCAAGAACAAAATACAACTTCACAAGACATCAGCATAATCTTTGCTAAGCTGCAGCTCCTGAGGTTTTGCTTGCCCTCTTTGTCCATCTCTCCCCTGCACGCAGGAGCAACTCTTGATTTTGTCTGGTGAAAGAAATATCGAAGTAACACACAGAGCACTGTCAGGCAGCAGGGGAAAAGACTTTAAGGGGAATGGACCAGGTGGCAGGTCTGAGAAGAATTCACAGTGTAATTTCATCCCAAAGAAGTCTTTTGCCTGTGGAAGAAGAAATAGGGAACTCAAGAAGATGAAAGGTAAAGGGGATATAGAGCTATCTTACCTCTGACTGTGACGCTGGCAGAAGAGGAGCTGCTTCCTGCCTCATTTGAAGCAGTGCACACATAGTGGCCTGAATCCTTGACCTTAGCCAGAGGAATCTCAAGAGAGGCTATTTTGTCTTCAAAGTAAATCTTATAATCTTTGCCTGGAGGGATTTTGTTTCCATCCTTTGTCCACCCTACAGTTACTTTCCTGTCTTCATCTACCTGACATTCAAGGCGTATTTTTTTGTTAACTGCTGACTGTACTGATTGCAAATCTTTAATGAAGTGTGGCTTGTCTATAATGACCATTTCAGTCTGGCAAATATCAGCCCCAAACTTGTTGGAAGCTTTGCAAGTGTAAGCCCCTCTGTCACTAGTGGTAAGAAGGGAAATTTCTAAAACATGTTTATTTTCCACTTTGGAGATCCTATAGTGGTCTGAAGGTGAAATAGTTGTTCCATCTTTCTGCCAGGTAACGTCGATGACTGGAGTGCCCGAAACAGTACACAGGAACTTGGCACTTTTTCCAACAAAAGTTGTGATAGATTCAGGTCTGGTAAGAAACGTTGGCGGAAATGCCTCTGCAAAACAAAGGGGTTCAATGTTATCAAGAGGTGAGGAACAGAGCCACACTTGCCAGGGTCAGAGAGCAAGAGAGGCCAGCTTGTCACTGGATGCTCTTAAGCAAAAGAAAACAGCAGTGAAGGAGATAAGAGACGTTAAAGATGATAAATTTTGGGGTTTGGTTTTGTACTTCTTCAGTATATGTATTGCTCCAGAGCTTGAAGGCATTTTCAATCTCTGGAGCAATGTACAAACTAAAGGAAAATAAACCAAAATCCAGAACTCCCTTCCCCAAGACTGACATGTTTGCCCACTGTTCTCTCAAGATGTGCAATTTTGCACGCATTTCACTGTTCGTGCATTTTTTTCCTAGTCTCTAGCACCTAGCACTTAGCAAACACCACATAAGGACTCCTCCCACAAAGAGAAAAAGTCAGAGAAAAAAAGTAATCATACAAGAAACACCCAAAAGATGGTGGATTTTTGTTGTTTTTTTCTTTTAAGAAAAAACCCCACTGTATAGCTCTTAATAGACAAGAAGTTTGCAAACTGAAACCCTTTAAACCTTCTTTTGTTTTTTTAAGAAGATCTATTGCCCCAGTCACAGAGTTCCCCTTTGGCCACGGCATAAAGATGTTCAGGTATGCAGAGCTGCACGACCTGCGTCGCAAGTACAGTTCCAGGATAAATTTAGGGTGCTAGGATAATTACACAGTGACTGTTACACCAAGAAATCAGATTTAGAAGTGTTTCTTGTTGTTTGGAAGGTAAATAAACTTTCTTCAAGAACATATTCACAAAGCAATCCCATGCTGTTTCTTCCTGCTCTCTTTCCCCCTTCTTTCTTTCCCTCTGAAACCTTTCACGCTGATTCCCTTTGCTTCATACAGAAAGCACCTAAAAGCAGCATTCACAAAAGCTATTCTTCTTCTATGTTTGTGCCTGCCAAAATTAGGTATGGATTATGTATTATAATGCCAACCAAGAACCCTACCACAAACATGTGTAAGTATAGCAGTGAAAGCATAAAAATACACTGATATTCTATGGAAAAGGAGAAGTGCTGGAAAGTCTGTACTCACCAGTTACTGTTAAAACAGCGGTAGAGCTTACACTGCCATGCTGGTTGGAAGCTTTACAGCTATATTCTCCACAGTCAACAACTTGAGGCCTTGGGATCTCCAGTGTGGAGAGGTAGTTGGAGGTGCGAATGGAGTATTTGTCCCCATCATATATCTCTCGTCCAGCTTTGTACCACTGGAACTTGACATTGGGAGCCATCTCTACCTCACAGGTAAACTTGGCCACATGATTTACAGCCACTTCCAGGGGTTCAAGCCTTCTCCTCAGGATCGGTGCAACTGAAATTAGAAGCAGAGAGTAACTCAAAACCCTGTCTGCTGACATTCTGAAATTAAGTGATTGACTGACTGAAAAAAAAAGGTGACAGACTTGCAATTCACATAAAGTGACTGTAAAAGAAAAATATTTGTAAGAAATGAAAGCAGTACCAGACTCAGTGGACAGAGAGTCTTACAGTGCGTAACGACATCAGGAAACAGTGGTGATACTGGAAAAACAAAGTGAAATAGCAATGCACAATAGCAATAGGATATAAACAGATAGTAAATTATCCTGGAGTTGTGAGAAATTATGGTGTGAATGAGAAATTGTGGTGAATCTGTGCAATGACTCTAAGGAGTGAGAGAGGGTGCAGCAGTGAGAAAAATGGGAAGAGCAGGTCCACTTCTCAGGCAACAATAGGAGAAATGGTCGGGATTGAAATAGAGCTTTGTCCTCTCCATGCTAGTGCAATGAAACAACAAAGTTCCTGACCAAAGGCTGGGGTAATGGAAGTGAGAGGCCTCACAATGTGGTAAATGGAGACCATCAATCCAGAGAGAAAGGGGACCCTCTGATTAGTGGCATGATGGTATTAATATTGTATCTCTAGTCAAAGATACACATAGTCGGTGAGGTTCGTTAGTAGAGCAATGCATTAAAAAGATTACTTTATCCCCATAATCCAACCTCTTTTAACAACTGTGAGTTTTGCTGCTGTAGCTCTTTTTCCACCTTGATTCAGCGCCTCACAGGTGTACTCTCCTTGGTGAATCTCCCCGCACACTTTGCTTATTACTAGTGTGTACGTGTCCTGATCTTGCAAACACTTGAATTTGTTGCCTGAAGAGACCAGTTTACCCTCAAAGTACCAGTTCACCTCTCTGACATTTGTTATGACAGACACCAGGCTGACACTCTCCTCTTCCTCCACAACAGTGTCAACCAGTTTGCTGTGTATGATGGGATAACTTTCTTTGCCCAGCCCATCCTCTTGCTTTCCAGCTCTAGTTTCCAGACCCTTTCTGCTCTCTTCCTCACACTTTTCTTCCCTTTTCTCCTCTCTTTTCAGTATTTCTGTGGGTGTCTCAATAAGAATATCTGCAGAGGCTACATCAGCAGTGGCTTCAGCTGCACCCACATCCTTAATGTGACCATGCTCAGTCACAGTGTTGATTACTTGTGCATATAAAGGTTGCTCCAGTGGTATTTCTGCCTCCATAGTCCTCTCAGCCTGCTGGGGCTCCAGCTCAAAGATTTCATCACAGGATTTTCCTGAGAGAAGTGGACTGGCATAGAATGGCAATGCTTTGGGTTCTTCACCAGTCAGGAGATATTTATCTTTACAAAGAAGGGAATAGAAAGCCTCCTTCAAGACTGTTTTCTGGTCAGCTGTCTGAATGCTGACTTCTCCCAAGGACACTTGGATTTCTACGGAACTGCATCCTCCTGTGGTCACAACATAGGTACACAAGGTATGTGTATTCTCCTTGGTGATGTTTATTGCCTGTAGTTCAACGTTTTCCTTATCAGCCAACCATTCTGAAAACGAGAGGTTTTTCTCACTTACCACTGCAGCTTTCAGTGCATTTCTGATTTGAGACTTTATGTCTAATTTGCAGCTCTTGGGAACCAGAGCAGTGAGCTCACTTTCTTTGTTGAGGACTTGGCTTGGCTGGAGCTGGTGAGAGGACATTGTTTCATGGGATAGTCTCTCTGCCCTCTGCCACTGCTTAAGCGGCTTGGAAAGATCAACATGTTCCTTTTCCATGGACTGGTTTTCTTCTGGAAGCAAGGGATATCTCACCGCCTGTCCCTCTTGTATTTGTGCAGCAAAATCTTCCTTTGCTATTTCCAGGAAAGAAACGTTCTCCAGGGGGACAGCTTGGCCCCCAGTGATGGCTAATTCAGAGAGAAATCTGTGTTCAGCCATCAGCTCACCTTGTGCTATCTGAAAACTCCCAAGGACCTGGATTTGGTCACCATCCATGGCATGGCTCTCAGTGGTGCTTGACAACTGTAGAAGGGTTTGGGAAGCCTCTGTCTTCAAAGCAGCCAGTTGCTCTGCTGCCTTGGGGATGATATTCTCTTTGAGCATAAGTATCTGTGCAGCTACAGTCCCAAGGCAGCCCGGCAGTGGTATCTCCATCCCCGCTGCAGGCACCACACCCTGGGGGCCAGCAGGGAGGGTTTGCACAGGCTCTGCCAGAAGCCCGCTGCTCTCTTGTGTTGTGGCCAGCTGGGTGAGCATCTCTTCAACACTCTGTGCTGCCAGACACTTTGGTGGCAGGCCAAGCAAGATGTCCTCCCTGGGCAGCATGTACACTGCCTGGCTCATCTGGAGCTGAAGGAGGGTTGAGGGCTCCCTCATGGGCTGAAGACTGAGTGCTCCTTCCATTGCAGGAAGCTCACCGGTCTCCTCGTAGAAAATTGGGCTTTGGTCCTCTGCCACTGCAGAGTGCTGCAAGGCCGGGCTCTGCCTGCACACAGCATGCTCCTCGGGCAGCACAAGGAGCTCAGCAGAGCACATGGCCTGGCCCAGGACACTCACAGCCCTGCACGTGTAGAGCCCAGCGTCCTCCTCCTTGCAGTCCCACACCGTCAGAGAGCCCGAGCCGTCAGGGTGGTGAGCGATGGAATGCCGTGCATCAGAGAAGAGCTGCTCGCTCCCCTTGAACCACAGCACATCGGGACACGGCTTCCCCACCACTGTGTACTCAAAGACTGCCGTGAAGCCCGGTGCACACTGCACACTGTCCAGCTCCCTGGCAAAGTAAGGGAATCCTGGCTTCCTCTGGCGCACGTGGAGCTGGGCGCTGCAGGTGATCTCACCATGCACATTGCTGGCCACACATGTGTACTCACCCTCATCCTGCAAACCTGCATATGGGAGGATGAGGCTATGGTCACTGCCAGCAAACACTAACTTACAGTCTGTGGATGGGGTTAGCTTCATACTGTTGAAAAACCACTGGATTTTGGGTGTGGGGCTGCCAGTAACAGTAACAGAGAGCCTAGCTACATCTCCCTGCCAGACTTCAACATCTGAGACCTGTTTCAGGAAAACAGGGGCTTTGCCCTCTTCCTCCATTTTCATCTTTGCTTCACTGAAATAAACTGGTTTTCCAGGCTCAAATTCAAGTGTTTTCTCTCTATCAGGCAACTGAAGGCCGCTGCTGTAGCCTTCATTTCTTCCTTCCTCAGAAGAGGGAATAAGAGACCTAGTGATGTCTGTATGGAAAAAAATTGTTTAGTTTTACTAGAATATTTATGAGAATACTCATAGATAGCAATACACAGTATTAGGGTAACTATTTTTCTGTAACTGGAGGCTTTCTCAATACTATACAGCAGCTAGCAATGAACAGGTCTGTGTTCTCCCCTTGCTGTCACACCTGCCAAAATGAGCAAGACATGCTGTGTTGTCAGGTTACTTAAGAATTTTCTGTTTGATCAGGATGGGTGTGTCTTTAAACCTGACATCACAGTATGGGTTAGGCATATCCCCCCAGGGTGCACTGTGCAAGTAACAATCAAGCAACATCGATGCATTTCACAAGTATAATTAAAGTGTTATGTGTCATACATATTTGTATGTACACCTATGCACTCAAGTACAGCAGAATAGTGCTAAGACCCTGATTTAATTCAAAACACCAACAAAAAAAGCAAAATGCCACAATTAGGACTGAAAGAAAAAACAGAAACCAGCTAACAAACCCACAATCTTTTCAGCACACTAACCTTTCTTTTGATGCACAGTTCATGTCTTTAAACTCTATCTTATTTCTAGCACACCAAAAAATTACCTCTACCTTACCAGCTTTGTCCTGGTTTTGTCATTAGACCCTTAAGTTTAGAGCAGAATTACTACGGACATCAGAAGTCTAAACCCTTTGTTTAGTATAATTGATTTAGATCTCTGCTTTTGGACTCCTCGCTGCCAAGATGTGGAATATTAAAACGCCCACAACACCAGAGAAAAAGAGAACAGAACACTTTAAAGATTTTTCTTTTTCTTGCCTTTGTGAAATTATAGATATATGCATTGGACCAATAATAGTTTAAAAAGGAGAGGAACCAAAGTTCAAGAACATGCCATTCTCTGCAGATGTTTAACAATAAAAACATCAGTGAAGTCTGAAACTTTCAGGAATGGAACAATTCACGGAAAACTATGATGCAAGGAAAACCATTGCAAATCAAATACTGTTGTCCTCACTGATTCAAGTTTGCTCAGTCAAGACCCACAGTATTTGATGCTGGATAAAGATAAAAGAGTTTAAAAAAAAGAATGAAAGTGTGAGTGGATTAATGTCTCTAGGCACTGCAATGGTGAACCTTGATAAGCTTCTCAGTTACAGTGTCTTCAATTTTGAAACTTACTGAGAGATAAAAATTTTTGCTGCACTCCAACAACATAAAAAAGAACATACTCTGTCACCCAATTCTTTCTCATTGGTTTTAGTAATTATTAGTCTTGCCAGAAATGCCATCATATAAATGACATAGCACAGTGCATGCAATAATTAACCGTGGAGAAGAGATGCTTAAGTAAAAAAAGAGATTACAGCAGTCCTTCAGCATTACTTACCAACCTTGTTAAAACAGTAATAAATTGTGCAAGTAAATTTGAGAATGGGTGGCAGAATTGGGCCAATAAAATATAAAAATAGAAAATATAAAAATTGCAGAGTGAAACCCATGTTAACACAGGAGTGTGGCAAAAATTAATGCACTTTTATGAGTTCCTGGATATTTAAGAGACACTAACTATATAGATACTTCTTCATATTTTAGGTATGTTTGTAAAATTAATAAAGTACAAGAAGCGATGGACTTAAATAATTTCATATTTATTTCACAAATTAACCATACATGTTAACATTCAATACACATTGACGACAAAGACATAATTAATTCTTTTTTAAAGATACTTGTTTTGTAGAAATGAAGACAACATTAAATCTGAAAATAAAATTGTGAGCTTTTTGATTTCTATGAAAACACAAAATTTTGAAAAGAGATAGTCAAGCCATACCAGTTGTCCCAGACTAAATGCATTCAAACCCAGGATTACTCCAGATTTAATAATTGTAGCTTAGATGAACCAGGTGCTCCTGGCTAATGTACGAAACTTAAACAAAGACTTATAAATTTACATAAACCACAAACACCCCTACATGGGTAAAGATGCTTGGCCTTATATTTCAGATGTGAACATGAACTTGGACCTGTTTGGCTTTTGCTGCTGTAGCTCTTTTTCCACCTTGATTCAGCGCCTCACAGGTGTACTCTCCTTGGTGAATCTCCCCACACACTTTGCTTATTACTAGTGTGTACATGTCCTGATCTGGCAAACACTTGAATTTGTTGCCTGAAGAGACCAGTTTACCCTCAAAGTACCAGTTCACCTCTCTGACATTTGTTATGACAGACACCAGGCTGACACTCTCCTCTTCCTCCACAACAGTGTCAACCAGTTTGCTGTGTATGATGGGATAACATTCAATATCCAAAACCAAATTATGAGCCTCTTTTTGCTAAATATATTCAGATTTACATGCAAAATAAACACACGTCCAGTTGCGCAGGACCTAATCAAAGGGCCTCTGACCTCTTTGACTTTGAAACTAAAAGACCCCTCACATCACAGCTGACATAGAACATCAGACAATTCATGCCAACTTCCCTAAGGACCTCTGCTGTCTAATGAATCAGTTAGTGCTACACATCTGCACCAGGAATGGATTAAGGACATATCATGGGGTAATTCTTTCCCAGCACAGCATTGGGTCAGACAGTCATGTTTCTCTTTCCTACCACCATTACCTATGAGAAAGCACAATTAGCTAGCTCTGCCTTTTAACATACAAATCTTAAATATTTGTCAAAGGGTGATGACTGAGAAGAAACTGAAGTGACACATTTGCATTAGCCTAAACATTTCAGTCATTTTGCCTGGGTAATGGGTCATTAGAACTTGCCACTCCTGACTTTAAGTTTATATCAGGCAACACGATTGGACAAGGTGAATCTTTTGATCAAAAATTACTGTCCCAGGTGAGTGATGGGATAGTCTTAGAAAATAACCGATTTTTGGAGGTATGCTGGTCTCACTGTGAGGACACATTGAACTCAGAAATAAGAAATTGTATGAATATAACCAAACATGTTATAGGAATAGATTTTATGCTTAAAATCACTACTCTGCTTAAAGCTGTTTGCAAGGCAACTGACAGCAATTTGTAACTAACTGGAAGAACCTCATTAACAGGTAAGCAAAGTAAAAATAATTTTTGCTTAGGAGTTCAAGACCTCAAGATCTCACCTTGACATATAAATGACTGGAAAGCTGGTACATGCATTAGAGAGTTATTTAGTTTCTGAGAAACTTTAATTAATAACTTTCCTCCATTTAACAGATTTTCTCAGTCAATTTATCATTATTTATGTAAGATAGAGTTCATTCTTATTTAATTATGTCAGCTACTGCTGGTTCCTCCTAAATATTAGCATTACTTTAATTATAAAAATATATATTCACGTTGAGAACAATAATGTAAAAATCTCCTGTGCTGAGAAAATGCCACAGATAACAACTGAATATATTCCACTTATTTCTGGTCATCTCGACACATAGCACACTTAACTGTTCTTAATTTAAAAAAGAAAGAAAGACAAAAGGAATATTTAGAGATGTAGTTCTAATGTGAAACAAGAATACTGCATAAAAATATCTTACTTTTTTACTACTATGCATTTTTTACAAATGACACTGGAATACAGGGACAACCGAAATTATTTTAATGAATTTACAGTAATATAATTGATTTGTTATTATTATGCTCCCTCTTTCCTTTCCCTTTAACTCCTAAAAATACAGTACAAAATATGCTTTCATGTTTATTACTTGGTAATAGAGAAAAAAATCCTGTCTAGTCTCTACTAATGCAAAATTTTCATTTTTCTTCCCATTGCTCTGCTTTTCTTTACAACAGCCTGATTTCATTGGCTTTAAAAAGGCATTTAATTCTATGAGTCAGTAGAAAGAGGCCCATGGATGTAAGAATTTTGCAGTGATAGAAACCGTAAACAGGATTTGAATCATGTTCTGACACAACATTGTGAGAAGGGGGAATACCAATTTAAGGAGTTAACAGAACTATACCAAAACTAAACAGCAAGCATAAGTTAGTGTTCCATACCTCTAGGTTACAAGAAAAGCGTGGTGTCTACATTTTCACGTGATTTCTAACCTACATAAAACAATAGTGATTGCACTGTTATAGACACACAGGTATATGTACATTATACAAAAAAATTAGTCATACGCAAATGAGTGTCAATTAAAATATCTTTACAAGAATGAGCAAGGAGCGTAGAAGGAGCCTGAAATATCCCTCAGTGCAGAAAGTGTGCACAAATCTATATACGAATTAAATCTCACTTAAATTCCCCAAAGAAGGCAAATCTAAGTGAAACACAAATATGCCCACAGAGTGGTTCTCATCCTTAAAGAGATGAAAACAATGCCCCTGAAATAAGTGCTGCATTTTTACCTGCAGTGAACAACATCGTAAAAACACGTAGTATTTCAAGACAGACTCTGAAATAAATTATGGATATTTAGTATAATGTCAACACAGCGCAAGTCTCAGCAGTTCCTGTCCTGTTAGTAGCTATACATTTGTACTGCCCACTGTCACTTTGCATCAGGTCTTCAATAGTAAGACTGTGCAAGCCGTTCTGCTCCTCCTGTGCACAGTACCTATCCCCTTCCAACAACACCCCATCCTTGTACCAGGAGACACTTGGACGGGGGGAACCAGTCACAAGACACTGGAAGCACGCTGAGGCACCTACGAATGTACTGTAGTCAGAAATGAGCCTCACAAATCTGGGAGGAGCTTCTGTGACCTGGAACTCAAAGCTGCAGCTCTCCGAGTCCTCTGCCCTAAACTCAACCCGATCCTCTTCAGATGGCTCTGCAAACACATCAAAACTAATGTTGACACACTTTTCCCCTTCCACTTCCTGCTCTTGTTGAGTCACTGCAAGCAGTTGGATCGCTTTTTCTGAGTCATCTCTGTGTGGCTCAAACTCAAATTCCAGCTCTATTTCTGACTGGTCACCTGGGCTTACAGTCTTACTCAAAAGCAAGTCACACTTCTGGGACCTGTGTGGTTCACAGCCTGTGACTACCTCACTGCTCACTGCATTTGCTTCCTGCTGAGCCACGACCACAAGGGAGCCTTTGCACATTGCTTCTCCCAGCCTATTCACTGCCTGACAGTGATACCAGCCACCATCAGAAGGTCCTACAGTTTGGACCTTCAGACTGTGAAGTCCCTCCTTCTGACTCACAGCATACTTCCCTGTGCCAGGTGTCACACGGGTGTCACCTTTGAACCACTGAACTGCTGGGACAGGAGTACCCGTTACAACACACTCAAAAACTGCATTCAAGCCTTCTGTCACCTTGATATCTGTAATGGGCACGGCAAAGCGTGGAGGCATTTCAGTTACTTGGAAATCAATTTTAACATCCTCATTCTCCCCTGCTGCCAAGGCTGAAGCTTGTTCTAACAAGGCAAGTGGAAGTACATCTAGGGAAACCACCATGCTCTTCTTGTCTGGGCTAAACTCAGGACTGGTAATGATTTTGACCTGCTTCTCAAACTCTTTCACTTCATTTTCATCCAGCTCCACTTCCAGGAGAATTTCCTGTGGTGAAGGGGACCTTGAAGATGTGTTTTGCTCCATGTCAAAGTGTATAACATGCTGGTGGGTGACAGGGGGTGGCAGTGCCAGTGACCGTCCATCTTCAGGCAAAACTTCCACCTCTGCAATACTTTTAGCTTCCCCAACAATGTTCACTGCATGGCACAGATACTGTCCTTCATCGGCTTTCTGGACATTAGTGATTTCCAGAACATGTATGTCCCCATCCTTCTCTATTCGCACTCTCTCATCCAGATCCAAAAGAGACTTATTATGATACCACTTCACTCCTGGCTTGGGCACACCCACCACCTCAGCCACAAATGTCAGTGTGCTGCCCTCATACAACCTCCTCCTGCTCAACGCCTTGAGGAATGCAGGTGGCATGTCCCTTCCTGACGGTTCCAAGGCTTCACAGGGGGTCATAAACCCGTTTGCCTGGGGCTGGTCTGGAGGCCGATGCCTCTTCTCACAGAGTGGGAGCATGGTCAGGGCATCCATATACTCCCCAGTGGGCGTCCGATAGCGTTCTGGTGGAGTGCTGTCCCCTGATGCAGAGTAGGGTCCCTCAAAGGGTGTGAAATATTGCTCTGAGGATGTGTTGCATTTTGAACTCTCAGAGGGTGTGGAGTAGTGCTCAGGGGCCAGGCTGTACACCGAGCCCTCGGACGGCGTGGAGTAGCGCTCAGGTGGTGTGCTGTACCCTGAGCCCTCAGACGGTGTGGAGTAGCGCTCGGGTGTGCTGAGCGGCGTGTGGTAGGATGCTGATGAAGCAGTTTCAAAGATTTCGACGGAGGAGGGAGGTGTGTAGAAGCTCTCTGAATCAGGTGACTCCTCTCTGCTCCCACTCTCCAGCTCTATAGACATTTCCGACTCAGGAGAGAAGGGCCGGGCAAGCTCCTGATGGTTGTTATAATAATCATAAACCATGCTGAAGGTAACCTCCTCCACTTCCAGTGAAGTGATAGTTTCTTGCTGCTCCTTCTGAACTGTGCCTTTGAGATTTGGAGTTTCATATATCCCAGTGGATCTTAAATAATTGGCCAGGGACAAATCAGGCTCCAACTCTGAAATCTGAACAGCACTGGGTTCTGGACCTGCTGACGTATCCTCCCACATTTCTTCTCCATCCAGACTGTTCTCAGAGGCTTCCTCAGTGGGAGTCCTCTTCTTACCCCAAGACTCCTTCTTTTGCTCCTCCTGTGCCACAGGATCATCCATTACTAACCCAAGAATGAGTTTCCCAAAAGAGAAGCCCTTGGTTGTGTTTGGTTCCTGTTGGATATCTCTGAGTGTCTCCTCAGGTGAATCTGTGCTTTCTGTCTCACAGGTGAAGCTGCTCATTCCTAGCTCAAAGACCTTTTCTATCCCAGAACCACCATCTTCCTCAGCCTGATGCCCAGCCTGGAGTTTCTTTTCACGTGCAGCTTTTTTCAAGTCCATAATGAAGCTGTCGCTCTGGGAGTCTGTGGTCTCCAGTCGTTCCCCACTCTCCCACACATGAGTTTCCTGAACTCCTCTTTGGAAACCTGCTGTGGGCTCCACCAGAAATTCATTAATTTTTTCCTGAAGTAAGTCCTCTCCACAGACACTCACCTCTGACTCCTGCATTTCTTCGGCAGAACGTCCCTCTTCAGCAGATATCATGATGCTGCCAAGATCCCCGTCAGGAGTTTGCAAACCAGTCGTTGTGATTTCTCTTGTCTGTTCTTCTTCCTGGGCATCAACCTCCTCCTGCTGCATCCTGTAGCTCTGACGCAGCTCCTCACTCAGAGACTTCTCTTCCTCAGGTGCATCATGTTGGTGCACAGGGGAGATGAGCCCAGTGACTCTTACCTCCACACTTCCCAGTGCTGTGGGGGTTTGTGCCTGTTCTGTGTACACAGTCTCTGCAGCTGGGAAAGGCTCCACAAACTTCTTCAGATCAAATGTGATCTTGGTCTCAGGCTCAGATGGCAACAGCTGCTCTCTGAAACGCACTTCCTCCAGATAAACTTCAGCTTCCTCAGTAAAAACCTGACCTGAGTTTTCTATGTCAGGAGGAGTCGGGATTAGATCCAAAGAAGGGCTGCATGCATCAGACTCTATTTCTTGCAGCATTTGCCTGTCACTGTGCATTTCCGAGTGTGTGGCATTACCATCATCAATCAGTTCTTCTTTAAAAAGATTATAATCAGCTTTAATGTCCTGCTCAATATCAACTGATCTCTCCTGCTCCTTGTCCAATTCTTCCTGCTGCTCTCCTGTATAAAATTCAGAAAAGCCAAACTCCTCCTTTGCAGGGGTGCTTGCAATGTGGTCCTGCAGGTGGGACACACTTGGCTCTTCCACAAGAGGCACATCAGGAGTCATTGCCTCCCAGGGAGGGGCATCACACTCTGCGCAGACATCACTTTCCTCTTGCACCACAGAGGATACAGGAATGAAAAATTGTGAATTCTTACACTCCCCTGCCAGAGCAGACTGCTCAGGG
>VYZQ01054442.1:0-19038 GCA_013400655.1 Mystacornis crossleyi | reverse complement strand
AAAAAAAAAAAGAAAAAGAAAGAAAAAACCCCACAGCTGTATCCCAGTACTCAGAGGTTTATGTCAGGACTTACGCTGTGGCTGTAAGACAATATTTCACTCTAGTGCTAGTGTTCACTCACAAAATTACCCTGCATCTATCTCTAGTGCTCAAATTAAATGCAAAAGATAACTACTTAAGTAAGTCTACCCTCACTTAAAAAAAAAAAGAGTTAATAAGACAAGAATAGTTAGACTGTAAACCACACCCTTTTCTTCTAAGTGCTATAAAATAACCATTGCTCAGTCAAGCCATTACCTTTTCCACAACATCACCATTTTTCTTTAAAATTCCGAAGGGGAAATTTTCTATATTTAGATCAGTAATAATAAAGAAAAACATGTACCTTTCTGTTGGGATAACCACTTTGACTATGGCTTGCGACAGAGTCTGTATATGAAGTCACATCAGATAATAAACATAGAATATGTGAGTATTGTTAACAAGTAACAAGCAAAAATATACATATGCAATGAAAATACTACACATCTATCACAAACTTTGCAGGCAATCACTGCTGTGAAGTTATAACTAAGCAATTACAAGAAATTCAAATGGTTGTGTCAGTGAACCATAAAGGTTCACTAATTGCAAAGTATCAGAACATTCCTATCAGAATGTACATTGAGGCACTGAATAGGAACTATGCTGAATATATATAAAAAAGGAGTTCTTAAGTTTATGAAAAGATTCTAAACTATTTGACTTGGATCATGTTGGTATTACTTTATTCCCAAGTCTAACAAAAAACAGCCCTAACATTTAAGTGTCATTCAAAGACTCAATAAATTCTTACAAATGTAAATCAAGTTGGTTTGTGATTTCAAGATACTTACCCCTTTATCAGCTAATATTCCACAAAAAGAAAAGTTTGAAAACTGATTCCATAAGTAGCATAAAATACTTACTCAATGTCCAGATTAATTACCTTCTACACAAAATACATCAACTCTTCTAGGGTAAAAATAATGCTACCCAAATTAAAATGTAGGATTTTCTATTAGGAAAACAATTTAGATACTGCAATTTGGCAGCCAAGAAAAGAGGGGGACGTAGGAGAAAAAAATCCAGGGGGCCTGGAGGGGGAAAATGATAGCCAGATTTTAAGCAGCATTACATTAACCAAGTACCCTAACACAGACATGAAACAGGTTCAGGAATTAAGTAGGTTCCCTTGGGCTACAGCAGGGAGCCAGAGAATCTGCAGACTAAGGGCTGCCAGCGTCAGCCTGAACAATGCAGATCTATGAAGCCATTGAAATACTGTCACAGATGTAGTACTTAACAACGAGATACGGCCCAGGGTACTGTAAGTTACCTTCTCAAAATCTTCCTTATTTTTTGGTGGTGGTAACATTGGAGCATTAGGATTCTTCAACCTCTCCCTAGGCTGGGCATTGAAAGGCAGTCCTGATGGAGGAGGGGGCAGGGTATGCTCCATCATGGAAGGCGGAATGTAGATTGGATGTGGCGGTATAGGTACAGCTTTGCCCCAGCCCAGCTTCATTTCAAACGACATAATCATCTTGCCTGAAAAAGTGAGAGAAAAAACTCTCCATCACCATGATGTTATAAATTGGTTCTGCATCACTTGAGATTCCTCCTCGTTAAGTGCAGCATTTACGTTTGCCTGCCACAGTTTACCTCTTGCTTCCATTGCTGATTACTGTTATTGTATCTATCAGACTACAACACAGGCAAACAAAGGCCTATTACACAAAATGTTTTATTAATCTTCCTCCAAGGTCTGTCTTCAGGATACTACAGTACACAACTACTATAGTTTGACTACATTCAGTTGTCGTAGAACAGTCAAGTATAAACTAAAATCACTGCCAGCCTGGTGTCTACTGGAGTTACAGAATGCATCTCACTTGTCTGATAAAACAACCTGAAAATGTGCTTACAGTCTGCAAAGATAATTACAGCCCTCAGCTGAGAAATCTGTTTACCATTTAAATTCTTCAATGCTCTTTCAGCATCTCTCCTGTTCATAAAGGCAACAAAGCCACAATTTCTTTCTCTTGCTCTTTCTTCATCAGTTCTTGGCCACATAATTTTAACACTTGCTAGTGGTCCAAAGCGGCCAAATTCTTGACATAACATCTCTTCGTTCATCTACATGAAAAAGAGTGAAAAATTAACATTTTGCCACTGCATTTCTGTGAGAGTTGTTCATATTACTGTCCAAATGTGAAAACGTTAACTTTTTTCAGTTTCCTGAAAAACAGCACTTCATTGATAGCCCTCTAATGCAATCTACTACAAAAACAAAAAAATCTATAAAACTGCACTTTTAACCGAGCACACTCAAATTTTTAAGATATGATCCACCTTGCTTAGCGATATCAATGGAAAAAGAATTTTAACTGAGGAAGTGATTGGTAGTCTAAACCTTAACTTTTCAGCATTATGTACAAAGCATTTATTCCAACGAATCTTGCAAAAGAATTCATCTGGGCCCAAACATGCCAACACTGCACTCCTTGGCTCCAAACTTACCTGAGGATTGATGTTTCCCAAATACAGATTTGTTGTGCTTGGATCTCCAACATCATGTGACCCTGGTGCATAATCATCCAGTACTAAAATAACGGAAAAAAACAAAGAAAAAGAAGTCATAACGCCTGCTATGCATTTAAATGACAACATTAAATTGAGTTAGAAAAGAATCTGTATTACCACCAGATGATCTGTTTCTTCTTGAAGGAGCATCCACTAAATATAGAGAAGAAAAATACGTACAATTTAGTCTACAAATCTTGTAGCCTGAACTAACATAAAAAATAACATCTACTTACTTGAACGACGCTGCCCATCTGAATCAGACTGGGGTGGTTCAAAACGACTCAATCTACCTTTTGTTTTGTGCCTTTCATCACGCTCCTCTTGGATTCTACAAAGCAGGTTTAAAGTAAGCAACAACTTAAAACCATTCTGAATTTTTTATTCTAAAATTCTGAATGAACTTTACAATTATGAGAATTTTTTAAATGAAGCAATGAGTTTGTTAAAACTTCCAAATTGCCAGTATGTCTGAACTTCTGTTTCATCACCTGGAGTATATCTACCAGATTTATTCGTTGTTCACACTGTCAGGGTATGTCATTCTCAAGCAAAATTGACTTGGTTTGAGAAGCAGTTTACAAGAGCAGAAACAAGAACTGTGCTCTGAAAAAGCGACTCCAATTCAACATCCAACTGCCGGAGGTCAGCGCACCACTCAGGTGGCTTTTCAAGATGCACACAACTCCTTAGTGTCTATTTATCCTTCTAGCTTTTCTAAGCCTTACACCCACATGACTATTTCCAGAATATACCGGATTTCATCTCAGTTTCTAACTCTGAGGACAGTACTCACACAAGGATCTATTTGGCTCCCTGGAGTCTGGCCTTAAATCCTGATATGAAGATACTGTATCCCTGGAATACAAGGCGGGCAGTTCAACTCTTGTACACCAACTAAGGAGCACACAGCCGAGAAGCTCAGGCACTCCTCCCAAAAGCCACGTATGGATTTATAATGTTGTACCTACTGATTTCTAATGCACATGGATTCATTTTTTTTCCATCTCTAGCATCAGGATAAATATAAGGCACTCAGCCACACTCAATACATGTGCTGCTCTTTGTTGTATTACAACACATTCAAAAGTGAAAGAAGCTGTGTTGGGGGTTGAGAAAGTTTTCTTTTTGTANGTCACTGGGATCTGATTCCTATTACTTGTTACTGCCTTAGTTATTGTTGTTTTTTTTTTGCTTTGCCTTGTTGTACATATATATATATATATAAGTAAAGACCTGTTATTCCTATTTCTTATATGTTTGCCTGAAAGCCCCTCATTTTCAAAACTATAATAGTTCAGGAGGAAGTGGGTTACATTTTTCCATTCCGGGGTGGGAGGGGGACTCCTGCCTTCCTTAGTAGACACCTGTCCAAACCAGGACAAGCTGCTTTCTCAAGCATTATCCAACTTGCTTTTAATACTAATCAAGTTGAAGTAAATCTCTAGACTTGAATTACAACTCTTGTTTCTGCATTGTACAAAAGCTCAACCTCCTCCTACAAATTCCTCAGAATATAGTTTAGAAACACTGACAAAGCTTATTCTTTTCAAGTGTGACAGACATTTCAATTGCCACTGATCTCTCTGCTACACCAGTACTGGGTTTGCTGGGCAGGTTTTGGTAGTGGGTTTTAGGCTACAGGGGTAGCCTCTGTGAGAAGCTGCCAGAAGCTTCCCCCATGTCCGATGAAGCCAACACCAGCCAGCTCAGATGGACCCAACAATGGCCAAGGCCAAGCCCACCAGCAATGGTAGTAATTAAGCTTAACTAAGTTCTTTAAAACTAATTATACCATTTCACGAGCATTTGTGGGAGAAAAAAATAAAAATTTTCTTTGGGAAACAGCTTAGCAAGAACAATCTTAAATACTGTCTGTAAAACAAGGCAAAAACCTTGGATTTTGTTTATTTACAGTAAAAACTAGCAAACTTACTGCTTTAATTCTTCTTTAAAAAGTTCCAAATTACTCTTTTTCTTTTCCTTCTCTCCTTTCTTCAAAGGCTAAAAGTAAAGATATATAAAACGACGTTTCAGAAGAAAAAATGAACAAAATTTAAAATCATACAACAAAACTTTAGATAATTTCCATGCATGTTTTACCCACAGCTTTCAAACCAGGAGAAAAAAAAAAAAAAACAAAACCAAAAAAAACCCCAAAACAACAACCAAACAGACTTGAAACATTCAGACTGAGCGCTATCAAGCACAAAGCTAGAAAATATAAAATTAAATATAGTTGAAAATAAACTTTGTTACTTCTCATTCTTACAATGCAGCACATGTGCTCAAACACTCACTCTACTACATACACATTTAAAATAACTGAGAGGTATTTTGTCAGTTTGTTCCATTTGGAAACTAGGATGCTAACTACACCCCTAGCAAACCATCATGCTCTAATGAATTTGATATATGTGTGTACATATATATGTAAATTATTTTACATATATATATTCAATTATTTTATCCACAAACATTCTACTTGAAAAGAATTTCCTTCTCTTGCTTCCTCTTTTGGATGCAAATATGGTCTGAAAAAACAGTTAATTTAAATAGTTCAAGATCCTCAGGAAAAACACTCTTAAATGACAAAGAATATGGATACTGCAATACTACTTTTTTTTGTTTTTTAACAGTAATATACGTTCCTTAACTAACTCATGTGAAATCTTATCTTCAACAACACTGTTTTTATATAACCAAATTTAAATGAAAACGTTTCCAATAGGCAGACATACAAAATATTTGTGTTACACACTACAGCTTTGGAAAAACTGGACTTCCTACTCACCCCAGGCAAAGTTGTTTGTTTGTTTTTGTTTTTGGGGAGGGTCTGCCAAATAAATAAAATCATTTTTACCTCATTATCTTCAATCACCAATGGACAGGGCAAGTGAGTAAACTGATTGCATTACTTCACACGTATTTATGAAAAATTTGAAAAGCAGTAATATTCTTACAGTACAAACACTTGCATATGACAGAACAGAGCTCAGAAAAATAAAAAAATGCTACAATTTATTTCTCTAACTGTAGAGTTTTACAACGAAGATCAAAACTGCCATCCAGTAGTACCCCACTGGTCTAAAACTGACATTTGTTTAAACCTGGAGGGAGGTTATGATGGAACTGCCCACAATTATCACATTACATTCATTTCCCACCCTAACAGGCAGCATCATACATGTTTCACTTAAGCTTTGAAATTGTAGTAAGCTCTATTAAAAGACTTTTAAGACATCAAAGACATTCATTACACATACAGAGTAGTAACAGTAATCATATGCAATTATCACTTGAAGACTGTGTTTGTTCATAATATTTCTAATATTTTCATTACTTTTTGTGAACCTTGGTTTACAAAAAAAAAGAAAAAACAACAAAATACACCTCAAAAACAAAACCAAAAAAACCTCCCATCAAACCATGCAGAAGACAAAATAAATTAAATAAAGCAAGGTGTTCAGCTTCAAAACTGTGCAAGTTCTAGAACTCAAAGAGGGACTTCTAAAACTTTAACCTCCCCCCCAGAAAAACCAAACCAAAACAAACAAACAAACAAACCACAGAACTCTACCAAGAAGAACTTGGACCAACACAAGGATCAATTTATTTTTTGGTTTAAAAAAAAAGAAATCAAAAACAGATGGTAGCAAGAGGAATTGAGAAGAATTGCTTCTAAAACTTCAGAAGTTCTCAGGACTGAAGAAGCTGTTACTTTGCAACAGGCACTAAATCTATATCCATGAGAAGTTTGTCCAAATTAGCAGAACACAGTAAAAGGGCAGTGCAGTGCCAGGGGTATTGTGCCACATGCAAGACTCCTGGGCCTCTGCATTTCACCACCTGTCTGCTATGGGTTCAGGCAACTCAGAATGCCCACCTTCTCTCAGTATGTGACACGTGCAGATCAAACCACTCTGCGAGATCACATGGCCCTTTTCCTAAGCATTTCTAAATACATCAGGACGGAGCTAAGATTCAAGTAAGAAACTTACAGGCTTTTTGGTTTCTATCATTAGGAGGGATGGAGGCTTCTCATTAGATGGCTGACTTGGTTGATTTTTTTGATCTGAGAATCGTGAGGAAGGTTTATAGATTTTACCCCGTTTTTCATCTGTTTCATGCTCCTCTGAAATTAAAGGCAAGTTAAAAGCAAATTTCA
Source organism: Mystacornis crossleyi (assembly GCA_013400655.1). Classification (NCBI taxonomy): domain Eukaryota; kingdom Metazoa; phylum Chordata; class Aves; order Passeriformes; family Timaliidae; genus Mystacornis; species Mystacornis crossleyi. Next base: position 12,265 of record VYZQ01054442.1, on the reverse strand, counting down.
TTAACTAATGCTACACAACACAGTTCATTAGAAAGAATCCTGCTCTTTAGTCTTGGTCATTCAATTTAATATATTATTTAATTTTTAAAAAGCTAATAATATGAATTTTACATAATTTAACATCTTTTATTATGAAGAAAAAGAACGTAAGATTAGGTATTCTCAACCAAAGCATTTTTTCCTCTTATGGTTAAAATGCAAATCACACCACTGCCTACCTCAGTCAAAGCATAAAGTAGATTTTAACATAAAGGGTTTTTTTCTGCTTCTAATGTAACATATTAATTTTAAAATGCAATTCAAAGCCAATCTTCATCTTTACTCAAAGCCGAATGACCCACCACCTCCAAAAAAATATTAGTTATACCTTTAGATGCATTAACGATTCCTCCTCTTACAAATGTTTTCACTTTATTACCATCACCTCCTTCAAAGGCAGCAAGGAATTCTTCATAAATTTCTGCAGCAGCCTTCTCATCCTCCTACACAGCAAATGTTAATCTATTTACTATCATCACAGAACAACCTTCACTAGACAGTTACTCTTAAATTAGCTATGTGACGTTCCTTTTTATTTTCTAGAGTTCAAGCTACAAACTGCATCAAGAGTTTCAATTTTTGACAACTCAAATTCCTGAGAAACGTGGGCAGAACACAGCACATAATACACAAAGCCAGCGAGGCTGTGTGCTCCAGTAAGACTGTTCCTTTCCAAGAGTTTACATGGCCATTTACCATTCAAAAGATGACAAACAGAAAAGCTCAAATCAAAGGCTTTTATGAGCCTGGGGCTTTGCTGGCCTCAGCATGAGAGAACAGCGCCCATTCCATCTCAGCCTTTACGATCAACCCATGTGGCTGAAGGAGATCAACAACAGGATCACCTTTCTGTAGTTCCCAGAGAATAAATTAATTCAATGACTTAAGCTGAGACACTAAATTTAGCACTGTCATGATCTTCAGGCCAGTAATTCCAACAACCCAGCAGAAGATAAGCCACTGGAACATAGTACAAGTCGTGCATATAAAGTTCAAACCCCAAAATTTTCAAAACTTCCACCTTACCAACTACGAGATCAGTATTTCCTAAAATTTGGACACTCCTGAGTAACTAAAATGCAGTATCAAATTTTAAGGTTTGTATAAATTCCCAGTACAGCCATTAGACAAAAGAATGTTTTACATAACTAACAAGGATGTGTACTGAAACAATTTCAAAAACAACACGTACTCTTCGTAATTACTGAAATCCAATGATAGAACAAATGAAGAATAGAAAATTACCTAAGGTGATGGCTGTCTCCATCCTGAGCAATATATCAATGGATTACCGTAATTTCCTATTCCAGGAAGCCAGAGAACTTGATTTCTCACAGAGGAGGAAAGAGTAAGCCTCTCTCTATCTTAATGCCATGGATGTCAAAAATAAATTACACATGTAAAATACAATTCACTTTTACTCTTAGAGAGCTACAATTATCAAAATTAAGATATTTGGTGTAAAAGCTGGTTGCAATCTAAAAGCAAACTCATTTCAGCTCTGCATACAAAGTGAAATTTTCATTATATACTCTTACCTTCTTTTTCAGTTCTTCTTGCTCCTTCTTGCTCAGAGTCCGTTTGGCAGCACTCATTTTGCCAATACTGAATGCTTTAAGTTTACTTTCCATTAGAGGCTGCAAAGGGAGTAGGAAAACAGACATCAAACTGTTTACAAAATAATTAATGCTACTTTTGACCTTGGCCTAGACCAGTAACTCAAACAAAACAAAGAAAAGCCTTCCTGTACTTATCTCTGAAGTTGTCATTATCTAATACAACTAAAAAAAACTGTAAATCTGCGTGGGGTTTTTAAACAAATCATCCTTGGTTTAATGAGAAAGCTTTTAATACACCACTCAAACACAGCTGAAATCTGAAGGGCACTTGCTGTTAAGAGCCTGGACATTTACCACTGTGCAGAGCCGCAGTTTCTAAACCTTCAGAAATACATGATTTGCACTACAGTTCTTCCCCCTTCCCTCCCTGCCCCTTCAAAAAAAGCTTTTCTGACTATTTTGGCCAGAATAATGTTTGTGCAAGGTTGGAGAAGTAATGGAACAATCAAATGGATGCTAAATTTCAGTTGTACTTCAAGGTAAAAATTAATAGCTTTGCTGAACAACAAAATGCATTCTAAAGATTTTTGGCTATTAGTTAAAGGAAAAAAAAACCCTCACATTCAGTTCCTATATTCTTTTGAATTTCTTTCTAAAACCCTGAAAAAGGAAGCACTCCACATAACAGTAGTTTCTGGAGTATGGAATTTGAATTCTTAACGCTCTATTCTGACAGTTAACAAGCAGTAAAGCATCAAGAAAAGGAAGACAACAGGATGGAGAGCATGTTCCAAAGACATGGGCAGGGGGAAGTTAAAAGAGAGACAGGATACTTCTCTGGAAACTCCTACCTTAACACAGTAATTCATGAAGAATCAGCACAACAACAAAGCCCCAGAAGAGCAAAACATAAGGTATGAGCTTTGTCTTCAAAATATTTATGATGCTCTTACACAGAGCACATATTGATGCTTAAAACCATGATTTTTGCAATGGCAGTTCTTAAAAAAAAATAAGCTCAATAAAACATCAAGACAAATAAGATGAACAACTTAAACACTGTATTACAAAAAAAATTCTGATAGCAACTGGAGAGGGTTTCCTCTAGGAATAATTTTCTTTGTAAAGAGTTTTATCTCTAGGATCAGCTTCCTATTCAAAAAAATCTTACATAAAAAAGCACCATGAGAAACAAACTGTTTGAAATCTCTTCAGTTTATAATTCCTGTTTAGCACCACAAACATCTCTTAAATCTGTGCCAAGCATATGACCAAGGAGCTCATATTTCTTTGAAAGTGTTCCCTGCTTCATCACTGAAAGTAAATCTATCAGTGACAAATGTATGCAGTGTTGTCTGTGAAGTTATCTGGTTTATGACACTGTGTTTGTCAATGTGACCTGCTGTGACAGGTTTATCAGGAGCTTTTAATTCATCTGCATGTTTTTAAATTTAATAAAATCCAGTCTTCCAGTTGTCTGAAAAACAACTTCTATTTCAGTATGACAAACAATATACAACCTTGGCAAAACATGAGCACACAGCTATGGCACAGCATTGCAGGCAGAACAAATACCACACTTCTACCCAAGGCTTATCCTGTCATCAGAAAATAATCTCTCACAGTAATGTTATAGGATACCTGCAGATCAGTCAGATAAATGCTTGTTCCAGTGATATAAGGGAAGCAGCTGCAAGGTAAATAGTTCTGGCACTAAGATCTGCTCAGTTTAAAAAGGGTCTTTGGGAAAAAAAAACACCTTCCAAGTGGCAGGAGAAATATAAAGTTAAGAAGATTGAACTAATTTATGTCTCCTAGTTAGGATTCCAGTGGGCAATTATAACATTATCATTAACCATATGCAGCTTCACAGAATTCCTAGCAATAGAACTATACAAAACTTGAAGGTCTTCCTCCTTCAAAAAATGCAAAATACTGTGAAAAGGGTAAAGCAAATGATAGAAAAGAAGAAACTTGCAGCTGAGAAATCAAATCTCTGTATGAAAGCAAACTTCTTTTTTAAACAGAACGCTGCACTGACTAAGGTGGTACAAAGCACTCGAGTCCCAGTTCCATGAGCACAAAATACTCAGAAGAGATTTAAGAGTAATTTTCCAAATTGTAGCAAGTAAAAGAAAGCAATAAAACAAGCTACTTCTCTATGAAAAGTTTCTGCTATCACAACTCGAATAATGCTATCTTACAAGAAATTTAACAGCTGGTAATTGACTTTTGTATTTGAAATCTTGAAGAAAATCCAAACCACAGAATGACTTGTCTGGTATTAACTCCCAGTTTGGGTCTTGCTGCCTGTTTTCATTTGAGCTCAGAAATAGGAAAGTCTTCGTGCAACATACCAACCTCACAACCAGGCAATAGTCTCTTCACTGAGGGAACAAGGAGTGGGGTGGGCAGCAAGACCAGGTTATTAGTCTTACCTTTTCCTTTAACATAGTCTATCAGAAAGAAAAATAAAAGATGGAATTAGGGCCACACTGTCTCAGCTTCGAGAAGCCAACTGTGTATGAAAAGGCACTTCAATATCCCATGACTCTTAGGATTGATCACCCCATATTCTCAAGCATTCCTCAGAGTAAGAGACAAATCTACACAGAGTCCTTGCAGCTTCTTTCTGTCCCAGTACCTATTATGGATGCAGTACCACGCAGCACAGCTTCCTACACTGGTGCTTGTTTTGAAAGTTTCAAGGAGTATTTTTAAACATGAAATCAATGGTTCATTTGCAAACACCTACAGGTTACATACCCAATGCACCACACTCTGCCTGTAGCAAGTAGTTTTCTTTAAAAACAGGCCTATTTTGAGTTTGTGGGTTTGGCTGGAATTTTTTCGTTTTTTATTTAAGTGTTTTGGACTTACATGTGAATCAGCAGATCCAGAGGTATGTACTGCATCTGGCCCTCTGACCTGAGGAGAGAATGAGGAGGAGGTGAGGCACACAAGAAACAGACAAACAACCTCTGGGGGGGGGTTCAGTTCTTGGAATGTGATTTTCATTTCAATTTCAACATCCAAATACATTAAGAACAAAGATACACATAATGTATTTTAATGATATATCTGACCAGGTCACCTCAGGAACATGTCAATATAAGGCAAATAAGGGATTAAAGATAGACCATTAAAAACATCTGAATTTCTACAGCTGGATTTTATAAATACATCACTAATGGCACCACTGGGGAAAAAAAAGTAAGTTTTTTTGCGTCTTCAAGAGTTGCCATTAGAGGCTGCTAAAGATTACATAAAGTGCTTGATTATATTTGGCTTACTATAAAATAATTTCCAAAACTGCTCTTACTATATTGTACATAGGTGGAAGCTGGCCACCTCAAGAACCCCAATTTGTGACTAGGTACTAAGTGACATTATTACTTTAAACTCTAACTGAACTTCAACATGTAAACCAGCATAAATACAAACTCAGGTTTTAAATTAGCTTCAGTGACGGAGAACACACTTTTAAATTACATATGCCCGAATTCCAGAGAACCTGACATAACACCTACTATTAAGATATTATTGCCTGATGCACAATTCATACCTCAACTGAAATTTAAGTCAAATAAAACATTTCCATTAGCTGAAACCTGTTCATTAGTTACAGAACATTAGCATTTCTCCTCATTATTATTATAGCTTATACCAGAAATAGTAATATATGATGCTTATCTCCAGCTTTTCAAAACAAGCGCCAAACACTACTCTGGAATATAATTTACTAGACCTCATTTTCATTGTGCATCCTGCTTTTCATCAGCTAAGACAGAGATGTTTCTCTTTCAACAAGTATATTCCTATGTTATACAATAAAATCAACTTAGAAAACAATGGTCTTCAACAAAAAGCACTTCAACAACCACAATTAAATGCACAAAAGTAAAGAACAACACAAAGATACAGCCCTTCCAAGGAAGAAGCAAAAGGCTTCTAGGAGTATGTTTGGAGGGGTTTTTTAAAGAAAGAGAAATGGGGGACGGAAAAACCAGAAAAATAATCACGTCTTCCTCTCAAAGACTTCCCAAATTCCCTTACTTGCAGCACTGTACATGACTCACAAGCACATCTCTGCACAGAAGCTAGTAACAAGTTTCGTACCATGCACCAGTAACAGTTCATTAGAATACACATGGAAGCAAGTATCACAAGCATCTTTTACTAATGCCACCTGCCGCAAACTTCTCCTCTTGTGTACTCAGTGCTGGACTTTTTGTGATTCACAACTGCCTATGGCACTCAGATCAGTAATCTGTTATGCACAGTTCTACGTACTGCACAAATGTAGCTTAAGGAAAGCTGTCCTCCCCTCAGGAGTTTATGAATGTATAGCCCAACATCATACAGACCAAAGAAGGACAGCATGCAGAAGAATTCCAGAGCATAGAAACAGCATTCTTCCTGCTGCCAGCTGCCACCCTGCGGCAACCAACACAGCAGCTAAAATTCCAGCCTTCCAAAGAACAATTTCAGACCTGCAGTTAAATAGATCAGTCTCAAAGGTGGAGTGATTACAACACCAAGTGCTGTCTGCCTTGGTGTACTGACAGCGATCGAGCACTGCCACAGCTTGTCTGGCAACAGCAGAAGGGAATGACCATTTCCTGATTCTCCGTATCTGTTTCATTTATAGAAGATTTAGAAAGCAACACCTCCCAACAGGGGTGTTGTCAAAGCTGCTTATTGGGAGGACAAAGACCAAGGCATTACACGGAGTAACAAACAGTAGGAATGCTCAGTACAATGACAAATTATCCTGAGGAAGAACATAAAAAAAGTAAGACACTAAATCTTCTTCTCCAGCAGCAAGCAGATGATACTGCTCAGAAAGGCTTCAGTGTGTGGTAGCACACAGAGATTCTGTGGGAGTACAGCAGCACTCCCTAACCCACCTACAGGGACCGCGGCACTGTAGAGCCACTGAACTTTAGCTGAGCACCAGAATTTCTATTAACGTGCACTCAGAAAACTTCCAAAAGCAGTTTTAGCTTTCAGACCAACTTTACCCTACAGTAACTAACACCTTTGAACAGCCACATTACCTTCCTCCTTCAACAATTCTTGTTTTTCAGGTCTTCCCTTCCTATGTATAAATTTAGTTCTACCTTTGATACTACTCCTGACCATCCAAGCAACTGTTCTGACAAAGCACCAGATGAAAAGGTTCTTGACAAAATTACACATTGCTATCTGCCAGTTTCTAAATAACAGTTATTAAAAAAAAATCACAAATTCTCACAACACTGCACTTCGCATCCATCTGCAGTGCCTTGACAAAAGGGGCCATTTTGTTTCCTTAAGAGTCAGACCAGCTGCACTGACTCAGCGGAATCGGTGTCTTTCTAACACAGAGGGAAACATTTCAGAAGATGTTGCCCACCTGTGTTGAAATCTGGAGCAGGATTATTTTTTCTGCTCTCATCATGTCAAGCAGCTCAACTGAACTTAACTGCTGAAAGAAAGACACACAAAGCTCTGCCCTACACGTGATGAGATGTGAGGACAGCTCCCTCGTGTTCAAAATGCCAACAGAAAAAAATTCAGTGAATCTATCTTTCAGTCATTGCCAGCATAAACAACTGACAAATGCCTTCTTACTCACAATTCATTGCATCTACCACTCTGCATGAAAACTATCTTTATCTATTTTTTCCTCAACCAGACTATTTTACAGCTGGATCACTTTTTCCATCACTTTCACTCTGCACATTTCTCAAAGCATGTGCCAGCACAGCTGAAGTGCCATTTCAGCAGCCTGCATTGCTACTGCAGTAAAATACAGCCCTGTCAAACTCCAGTCCTGGAGGTCAGGTCACCCAAAGCTTCACTAGAGTCCAGCCAACTTCACTCAACCTCAAAGAAAAAAACACCAAAACTTCAAAGGACCATACAAATGTGATTTATGGCAAACTTCCATGAAAATGCCAAAGCAAAGTCATCTCTGAGATTCTGGTGTTTACATTTCTTCCAGCTTCCTGGAAGCTTCCAAGGAAAACAGAGAAGAGAACGGCTCTTCAAAATCTTCCTTCCTGCCCACAGTTCACATGGCCACAAATCCATGGCTACAAATCTTCAGTTTCTCCAGACTTAAAAATGGTAAAACTGGCATGATCATGTTATTTTGCAGGTATTTAAAATATGCTGTATACAATAAATACTTTTTAATTAATACTGATGTCATTTAGTGAAACAACGAAGAGCAACAAAAGCACAAAAGCTGCCAATAAAACTCAGGAGACAATCTGTGGCCTTCTAAATGCTAAACGGTATTTTTGCAACTGTGATGGCTACAACTTAAAACATAAATGAAAGCCCTGTCCTTGAAGGAACCAACAGCTTCAGGGTGAAATGTTTAAACGAAACTGATGAAAGACATTCCTGCCCTATTTGAACACCTTCCATTGATCCTGCCCCCATACTGAGCAGCTGGTCACACTGAACCACAGCAGTGTTCCTGATCCAGCTGATCACCCACAAAAGGGAGAGATGGGGAGGTTCAGCCAAACCATTTCCCAACTCATAGCAGCACCCTGCTGCCCAAATCATGCCAAATCAACCAAAGATGACAGTGTTTGGTAGGGAAAAAGTAGCTAAGGCTGGTTTGTGTCAGCACTGACAGCAAAGAAAAACAAATGGGAACACATGATAAATTAAGATGTCGAAAGCCAGCAAAAGGAGGTTTCCAGCTTGCCTTATACATTTTTATTTTTCCTTTCTCTCCAGAAAGCAAGTGCTTGAAAACACCTGCAAATTACATTGTGGCTAATGTATTTAGTCTTTACAGTTGCTAGAATAATGCAGATTACTATTAGTCCCTATTTGAGTAACTTGCAGACACAAAAGTAAATGGACAGCGGCTTTCTCCGGATTAGAACCTTAAACTCACATGAACAGGTACATCTTTTGGAATGAAAAAGGGAAAAGTACAGCTTGGTCCAAGTGGATTATTTCTTCTGCATATGGTACACAATCTGAACAGCAGTCTATGTAAGAGCAGTGGCCATGCCAGACACTATTCTCAGAAGATACAATAACAAAATAGAAGAGTCACTGAGCAGCTGAAATTTCACTACATAAAGATAATAACTGAACATCTGTATCTGTCATTTCAGAATCATGTCCTACACCGATGTCCTGTGCAGTCTTTGGCAATCTCTATTTTCGCTTCTTTAATTATCCTTCTTTCCTACTTGGATTTCTGGAAATCTCAAGCACGAATTTTGCAATTCTAATCTCAAAGTGCCAAAGGAATAGTTAATGCTTTTGCAACACATCTCACATGGGAGACCCTCAAAGTTATTTAGCAGGTGCCAGTATCACACAAAACAGCTGCCACCACAGCAGTGCAGGCATGGAGGGCTCCCTGAGCCTGCACCATCTCCAGCAACGCTTTCCAATCAGTGAATCAAACAGGTAACACCCGGCTGAAAAGATCTGATTTTACACTACAAATATATATACATAACCAAAATAACTGGGTCAAATTCAGTCCTTGGACAGTTCTTCTAAGACTGAAGAACAAACACCAACCATTCTGAAGGGGAGAAACAATTTTATTTCAGGCACTAGGTCACAGTTCTTCACAGAGCACAGAAAAGGTTACTGTGTCTTCCCAGCAGGTATCTAGATGCCAGCCAAGGCACATCTCGGAACTGCCACTGAAACACATCCTATGCAGTCTATGAGATATAAAAATAATTGTACCTGCAAAACAAATATAACTTGCAAATACAATGCACCAGAAGATGCCTACTATTTCAATTTTTATTACATAAGTAAATGAATCCTAAAATGCTTTAAAATAATCAAAATGTCCGATAAACAATTACTTTAAGAAATTGAGCTAAATGGTTATCTGGTCAATTGTTAAACCATAAACATTTTCATGTAGGCTCAACTAAAAAGACACATTTTAATTCCTGTGTGAATAAACTAATTAAAACAAAAAGCATATTACTAATTTCAGTACCATTTCTTTCTGCAGACATCTGGAAAGTATCTCTGTGTATAAGCATATCACAAGCATTCATGGAATAACAAACCAAAAGGTACCAAAGATTGGTACCTTGGGGTTCAGCCCCCCAAGATTTCCCAAGATTTATTTTCTGGGAAATAAATCCCAAGAGATAGGCATGCCTTATTTTATTTCACCTTTCAACAGAAACATTCTCATGGATCCAAGTATGTACTATTCCTATTTTCTTTGGCACATAAAGTAATATTGACAAGAAGACACAAGCAAGATCTAGAATGTAAAGCATGGGAAAAAGACTAGTGGAACACAGCATGGATGTCTGGAGGAATGGAAAACTGAGGGATGAGGAGGAAGGGCAAGGTCGTACAGGTGCAAGGTGGCGGCAAGGCAGGTACAGGACCTCCTCAAAAGGCCCTGACAGATGAACACACATCTGACTTTACATTCCCTAGCTGTCCCACTGACTTCCACAGGATGGATGAGGGAGTGTGAAGAGTTAAGTGTCTGCACATACCTCTGCAGAACTGACATCTAGGACAGAAAACAATTCCCATAAATTAATTATTACTGCATATTTTAAAAAAAGAGTGTCATTTACTATTTCTGTACTGATGATAAAACAGAAATAGTCTATAACGTAACTGTGAAAAGAAAGGAATCACATGTGGGTTGGTTTTCTGTACCACGTTATCAGCTGCATTAATCAATAATGAATTATTCTATTTCTAATTATATTTGAAATCCCAAAAGGTCTTATTCCCTGAAAGCCACTGACCACAAACTAAGGCCTATTCTACTACTCAGGTTTTATGTTCAGCTCTTATTTGCCATTCCAAGCCAAAAGCAAGATTAAAAAATGTTTCTTGGCAATATTTGGAATAGATCATAAAAGGGAAACAAAAATAAAACTCTCGTACTCTAATAATAACTGAGTAAACATGCAAAGACTTTAAGTAACTACATTTCCTTACCAACGACATTGATAACTACAGCTTCCTAGCAGCAAAATAAAATTTTAAAAAAATTAAAATAATCCTGGTTTTGCTTTATAAAAAGATGGGGAAAAATTATTCATTTACAGCACTGGAAGTCCCTGGGCCAAAAAACGGCTTCCCTCTTGAATGATTTACACACTCACACACCAAAACTTGGAGGATTTATATAGTTCTGACCTAAAATCTGAAACGAAAGTGAATGAAAGGGAGTAATCCTCAAACCATCAGCTGCCAGTGCATCCCCCAAAATATCTTGCCTTCTACCCTCCCAGCAGGAGGGATGCTGCGAGCGGCTGTGACCACCCGCTGGTTTCAGAGCACAGCTCTGGGCCAAGTTTGCCAGAACTGCTCCACTACCTGTGCTCCTGGGTTGGAAATCCACCCAGCAAGAACTACAGGAAGTAGAGTGGGCACAGTGAAAAGCGCGGGGAACGCCACAGCAATTCTACGAAACTTGTACCTTCATCGCAATTCAAAAGAACTCACTCCATTTCAATTCGCAGTTTCCCTTCGCACTCGCAAGTTGAAAACTAACCCTGCGCGGGCTTCAACCCATCGTGGGGAGGGGGGGGAGGAGGGGGAGAGCAGTGAAATGAAACCCGTCGGGGGGCACGGCTGGGCCTCGGGCATTACGGAACAGCCCAGGGCTAGCACCCCAACCCGGGGACTCGCGGGCCGGCACAGCGCCTCCGCCGGGCCCCGCGCCTCTCTCCGCCGGGGCACGGGGACGCCACGGGGACAGAGACGTGCCCGAGGCGGTCTCGGGGAGCCGGGGTGCCCCGCAAGAGGCCCGGGACTCCGAGCCCCCTTCCCGCCTCCCACCCCGTACCGGGGCCCGCGGTCACCCTGGGCTCAGAGCAGGAGCGGAGCAGGCCGCGCCTCCCGCGCCTCGCCGCCCCCCCGCTACCGGGCCCCGCCGCAGCAGCAGCAGCGGGCTGCAGACCGTGGGCCCCGAGCGGAACGGAGTGGGCCACTGGCCATGTTTCCCGAGCCGAACGGAGCGAGGAGCGGGCCGTGCCCCGGGGCGGAGCGGCCTCACCTTCCCGGCGGGTTTCTGCGAGCCGCCGGGCGCCTTCTCCGCCATCTTGCCTCTCCCTTCGCCCAGCCCTGGCGGCGGCCAAACGAGCGCCGATCCCACCGAGCCCGCGAGCGGAGGGCGCGAAGCCGATGGCCGAGCCGCCGATGCCCCCCCCCCCNCCCCCCCCCCCCCCCACCTCTCCGCCCCGGCGCGGCAGCGCCGCACCACCCGGAGGCAGCGCCGGACATGTAACACTGTGAAACGGAAAGGATACCGTGTGGAACAACGTGAAACGTTACATGTAACTGAGAAAAGCCCTTGAATAAATAGTGACAAGGCGTAGCACAGCAAATCCTCCGTTACTGAGTTTGATAACACAATACAATGGCAACTTTATTGAACACTGTTTAACTGGGGATTATAACCAGCGGTTACATTTATCATGAGTCATGCATTCCCATGCTTTCATGGATTTTCAGAGTGGAATATACAGGGGCTGAAACAATACTTACAGAAAAGACAAGAAGATACGCAGACATTAATAAAAGCTTTAATCCACGACCTGCCGACCTGTGAGCGGCAGGAGGGAGCAGGGTCTGTGCTAACAAACACTTGGGGCAGCGGAGAACGAAGTTTCCAGAAAAGGGGGGGGGGGGGGGGG
>VYZQ01054441.1:119736-150336 GCA_013400655.1 Mystacornis crossleyi | reverse complement strand
CTGATATTACTAAAACTACAACTGCTTGGTATAGTTTAGGACAGCTGCTGACTAGTAAGTCCTGCTGTGGTGCTAATCACCAATAACTTCCTAAAATGAGTTTGTAGTTGGGAAAACATGTTAAAATTTTAAACCAGTAGTCGTACATGCATGTCTGAGTAGTTTTGGCTCACCAGGTATAAGGTCTAAGAAGTACAGAGTAGAAATTGGTTGAATACATTTAAAAGCCAACCTGCTTGGTTTCTCACTCTCTGTTGTAGAAAAAGTGGGTTTTCTGGCACCCTTTTGTGATGTTTTCTGGAGAAAATGGTAGAATGTATAGCAAAACCCTCCGCCTCTTTAGCTCAAGCAGTGAATCTATTAACAAGCATGACGAGCTGCTATCAGATTGAGCTGTGACTACAAAGGAATTTAAGCTAAAAAGAATAATTTTCATAGTATAATGCCATTTAGTCTGTCACTTGCAATCTGCTTTTTAAGAGCAGTTCTAGGTCACCAACTTGTTCTTAACTTACAATTTCAGAATGACCATGGAATTTTGCAGAAAACCCTCTTGAATAAGACAAGAGCTGTCTGTTCAGTTTCCTGGGTGCAGCAGGAACATATGATTAATAAAAAGATATTAAGAAAATGATAGGGAAAAAAAGTCTTCTTTCTCTCAGAGAGTGTAGTAGGGCTTTTAAAACGGACTTTTCCCTTTAACAGTCTTTTGGTTTTGGTGTACTCTGAATAATAGAAATTCACTTTTCCGGTTTCCCAAATGACAGGGAAAACTGTTTAATCAACAGTANCATCAACAATACCTGCAATTTTAGTTTCTTCTACTTGGTCTGTTTTGTCTGTCTGGCTCAGTGCTACAATGAGAGATACTGTGCAAAAAATACATGAGAGTGTGACTGTGAACACTTGTTCTGGGGCACCTGTATAGTGCTGGAGCAGCAGTGCTTGAACAGTGCCTGCTGAATTCCCTGAGGCTTGGACAAGAAATGCTGCCTGTACACTGGCACACAGATATTTGGGTCACATCTTGCTCATCTTGCTTTCCCTTTAATTTAAAGCATGATTTCTGCTGTCCTCATTCTGCCCAGGGGTACTCCTACTTTATCAGTCAAAAGGCTTGGAGATTTAGGAGACTTTTTTGTGAAAGTCTTATTAGAAAGTCTGAAATACAAACTGATTCCATACATAAGCCCTGAACTGTTTCCCTGGGGACACTAACATCCCCCCTCCTCCTACAGTCTAGATATTGAAGACCTGCATTTTCTTCTTCCTGTGCCTTTGAGATGCCATGCCAGAGCTGAAACATCTTAAAGGTATACTAAAATGCTATTGGGCAAGTTTGAAAGTGGTATGTCTAATTTCTAAACAAAGCCTTGAGGCAAAATGCTTTTCTCTTACTCTGATGTAATCCTGCCGACTCCTAAATCATTATACTTTTAAACTAGGCATGTAAACAGCAGAATCCAGACTCATTAGTGTAAGACGTGGAGGGCTGCTGTCTGGAATGTCATGGTAACTGGACTTCTCAGCTTTCCCCACCATTTCATGAGAGCTGTGGGGCTGGAGCAGAGCAGAGGCCAGTCCAGTCTGGTGCTCATCTCCTCCAGAGACAGTGCTGAGAGTTCTGGTCTTTCAGCTTGGCTCAGTGTGCCTGTTGAAAGCAGATGTGCTCTCTTGGTGCCTCTTTTTAAAATCTCACATCTGCAAATCATGCTGGTGTGTAAACTTGATGCTGACTGTGTAGGTTAGAAGTGAGGTACTTTTAGTTATTGTAGGTGAAACCTCCTCAGACCTCTTTGCATCTGCTGTCCCTTTCTGGCTGGTCTGGCCCTGATGTATGTATGGGGAAGATGTGTGGACATGGGTAGGAAAACTTAAGATTTGGAAAAAATGTAATCAAATTAATTAGTTTATTTTTTAAGTCTTCTACTGAATGGAGATATTGATACCTGTCCCTATTTTATCTGGTGTCTGGAAATCTCTTGGTATGGATACCCAGTGGGCTCATGCAGTATCCTTGAGACACAGCTAGGACCGGAAGGAATCTCTCTGCATGGCCCTTTATTTTCCCTCATAATGACCAAAGCTGAATTCCTGCTGTGAGATTACTTCAGGATCCCATGTCCACTCCTGTCGTCTTTGCTCTTTCTAGCTATCTTACAGAATTAAGCAAGCTAGGGTGGATACAGCCCTTTTCCCCTGTAAATAAGGGGGAACTGGCAGAATTCCTTGGTGATATATCTCAGCATGTATTTTGATAGAGCAGTTACAGAGTACGTGAGTCCTGGGCCATCAAACTGCAATCTGTCTTGAAACAGTTTTGCTGATAGTTCCACAGCAGATGCGTGTGTGGGCTGATTTCTTGTAAGCCCTGTAGGCTACTTTATCTTCAGCAACGTCCTCAAACCTCAAGGTAATTTAGATAAAGCATTTGTGCCCTCGCTCAACTTCATGATCAATATTTAACGTCTTTGCTATTATAAAGATACCTTGCTAACGAGCACACAGCATACACCGTCTGCTGGAGTGCACATTTGCTGGTAATTTTTCTCCTCTGTAAGAAAGTAGCATAAGACTGTATGCAAACAACAGCATCAGCAAGCAGCATGTTTATATCAGTGTGGACAGAAAGGCTAAATCTGAACAAGCTAGAGATAAAAATTAGAGTGTAGTTCTTGTGTAGCTGAAAAACTAGGGAAAGGTGGTTTGATTTCTCTTTTTCTGTGTGTATGTTGTTGTTTTTCTTTTTTTCCTTTTTTTCCCCCCTACTTTGGTGGGAGACAAGAAAAATCTTCCTAAACAAGTCACATTGCCTGAAATAATACACCTGTGCACAACAAGCATAACACTTCTATGATTAGACTTTTAATCTGGAAAATAGTTGTTGAAGATTCACAGCCTTTTGTTTGGTTTATGTCTGCTCTGTCCTGGTTTTGGCACCAGCAAGTGTAAATGTTGTTANCTAACGAGCACACAGCATACACCGTCTGCTGGAGTGCACATTTGCTGGTAATTTTTCTCCTCTGTAAGAAAGTAGCATAAGACTGTATGCAAACAACAGCATCAGCAAGCAGCATGTTTATATCAGTGTGGACAGAAAGGCTAAATCTGAACAAGCTAGAGATAAAAATTAGAGTGTAGTTCTTGTGTAGCTGAAAAACTAGGGAAAGGTGGTTTGATTTCTCTTTTTCTGTGTGTATGTTGNGAATTTGGACAGTTACCCATGCTCCTTTATGCTGTAAGAAGGAGATGAGAAGAAGCCTAATAAAATTTCCTGAAGGGACAGGTTTGTTACTGACCTCAGTGAGTGCAGAGTAAAATATGTTCCAAAATAGGTAGATTGCTATTTTTGCTGCCATTCTTCTGAGCAGAGGAAAAGCTCAGCTGAAGCCTGGAGAACTGTTTGATGAACACCATGGCAGCTCAGTGTCCTCCATGGAGTGAAGGCTTTAGGAGTCTTTCTTTCTGTCTGGGAAAAAAAAAAAAAAAAATTGGCCATTCTCTTCTTTCAGGCCAGTTTTGAGCAGTGCTTTCTTATGGTTGTTCCAGCAGCCCTGCGTGCAGATCCACTCTCAGCATTAACCAGTAGTCAGCTCCCAGAGGAAACTGTTCAGAAAAAACAGGTTTCAGAGCCTTGAATAGGATGTGACTCCTGGGTATGTGGCACCTACCCCATAGACATCCTGATGAGCCTACAGCATGTCAGCATTTTCCCATTGTTCAGAACCACATGCCAGCAAGTGCCCAGAAAGATTTCTTCTTCCACTGGGTCATTTCTTCTCTCATCCTGAGCTGCAGTAATCGGGTCAGACCAGGCTGAACTTTGTGCATTTGCGTGAGAGAGAGGAACATTTACTGTGCCATTCAGTATTGTTTCAGAGTTGATTTAATTAGCCCTTTTCATTTTTAGCTCATGTAGGAAGCATTCTTTTTTCTTACCTCCTTAGCCAGAAACATCATGGGCAGTTTTATGGGCTTGCTACAAAAATTATCTGAGCAGCAGCCTTGAACATTCTGTGACAAAAGTGTCTGTGGCACTTACATGCGGCTACACCTGCCAAGGCATCCGTCTGTCTCCCAGGGGAATTAGGGTCAGACATTGCCCCCTCCTAATGATGAGCAAGTAGGGGTTTTAATGCGAGCATATTTGGGCTGAGACATAAAACAAGGAAACAAGCTGTTAATGTATTGGTTGTAGCACATTCCAAAGGCGTGAGAAAAATAATTGCAGCTTAATTCGTTGGGATATTGATACATCTGGTGGAGATAGTGAATAGCAGAGAATTGTTGCTGGTGTGTAATCAGCCACACCAGAAGTCAAATGCTGGTAAAAGCTCAAGCAAAATGTGTTGGAGTCTAGAGTTACATCTTAGATCCCATGGCAAAGCCATGGCCTGATCCAGAATTCAATGCCAAACTTCTTTTGGCTTCAAGAAAGTTGGAATCTGATGGCTGGAAATTAACAGAATATTTCCATAAGGCTGGCCTTCAGTTTTCCATCAAAAACGCAGCATGATGGAATTAGGAAGCTGATGAAAAGATGAATCCAAAGTGCAAAACTTAGGTAGCACCTTGGCCATGGCAAAAATGTTTTAAACCTGTGGAAATATACATTGGACTCATTTCCAAGACAGGAGTGCCATAATAATTGCAACTTATTTATGTAAATGCTATTACTCATTGGACAGTGGTGCATTTTATTGTAAGCAAATCTTTCCTCTTCTAAGCCAGTTTTAGCAAGAAAGGGATGTTGCTTCAGCTGTCAAAAAGCTATAGGAAGAACAATTTCAGGACACATTCGACTCCTTAAACACAATACTTTTCTTTGTAGCTCAGTTTCTCCTGAGCTTAAGTTTATATTTTTCTTTCAAGAGCCTCGGCTTCCTTGAAGGCTTGTTCCACCTGAGGAGAGATATCCCTGTCTTAGTGTCAGCTTTGATTCAGAAGGTAATACTGCATGGATCCAGGAATCTGTGGCCTTTCCCACCAGCTGGCCATCTATCATTTCATTACAGTAAGGTTACCAAATTGATGTGTCCTGGCTAATTCTTCCAAAGCAGCTGTAGAGCTGTCCAGTATCTCACCAGGCAATGGTGCACGCTGTCTCAATTGATAATACTCTGTGATAGCATTAGCAGATGGCAGAACATGGCCTACCTGTGAAATCTGACCCACAGGGATCTTCAAACAGTGCCTGTTTTCTCAGGGAATTTCTTGAGACATCTTCTTATCTTTCAGGTCCAGCATGCAACTCTGTTTAATTTTTCATAGAAATTAAAGTATCCCACTGCTGGAATCTGGCCTTGTAACTGCTAGTGACTAGCTAATAAATTAAGATTTGCTGTTAATATTAATTCTTACCATTTCTTCAAATGAGACTGTAATGAAATTTGATATATAATTTTTTTAAGTACCGGAACAAGAGGTGTTTTAGATTTAACAACTGCAGTATCTTTGCTTCTTATATTTTTCATTAATCTTGATGTGCTTAATTAGTTGCTGTTCCTCAGTGAAAATGTTTGACTGGAGTAGAATGAGACTAATGAAATCTCTCAGGTTGCCATTGCTGAAAAGAACTAAGTGCTAGAAGGACACCAAGCCTGGCTAAATATAGTTTTTGTTCATAGGTTAGCCCTATGTGGCAAGGTTTGCATATGTAAAAAAATAAAATAAAAATACTTGAAGATAAAAGCACAGAGTAATATACTGTCAAAATTTTCTGATGTCTGATTCCACAGGAAGTGGTTCTTTAATTGTGACCCCTAGTTTGTAGGGCAGGTATAGGGAACCTATGTGCAGACTGGAAGTCTGTGCGTAAAAAGAGCTAATGGGACATGTTAATTTCTGTTTTGAAAGCCCTGCATGGAGCTTTGCAAATACCAGCATACCAAGACCAAAAGCGTAAATCCCAACCCTAGGATAAGAAAAATAGGCTACAGTTTTGAAATTAGAAACTAAAAAGATAGAATTATGTTTGAGATGTAACTCCATAACTGGGTAAAGTCTGAACTCTGAGGACAAAACCCCCTCTATTCCTAGCAGTGAGACCACCCACATTTGCAGTGAAATTCAGACTAGGTCATATGTTTCCTTACTTTTGCCTGAGAACAGGATTTAAAAATTTGAAGTTGCTTGTTCAGAAGTCTGCATCCATGGCTTTCTTCATGTTTAACCAGAGTATGGCAGTTATCATGGTATAAGGGCTTACACTGAATATTGGCTTATTTGAGACCAGATTCAATCTCTCTGTTCATTGTTTGGAAGCAAGAAATAGCATTTATCTTCTCCCCAGCATTCGGCATTAGTGGTCACTATTGCAGAACTCCTTCCATGCTGTGATAACAGTATAACAGATAGTATCATCTGTATGTCTTCAGAAGAATAGGAAATAATGAGCCAGATTTGCTTCTGTTCCGGTTCCATTGAAGTTGGAGAAATTATATCAGCAGGAAGTTTGGCCTCCTGCATGTTAATTGTGCTCTTTTCAGTTCAGTGCTTTGTCTTAGTTTAATTTTGAATTATAGCCATAAATTGTGCTTAACAGTGCTATATCTAGGCCTGCACTACTGCCAAGCACAGCCCTTCGGATCCAGTTCTTGCTGCAGCAGTGAGGTTGTGAGGCACCCTTGGAGTGGTTTTTAAATAAAACGCACCATTTTCAACCAGCAGTTACCTGCTACCTCTGTATGTCACGTTACAGTGCCTGATGAGACTTGTACCTCTTAAATTAAGAGTAATGTGGCAGAAGAACGGGGAGCATATGTCTGCCTAAGGAGGCCCAGGACTTGTCACAGTGTGAAGACTATGTGTCCTCGGGCAGGTGTCTTCAAGTGAGATTCATTGCCACAAGGGACCTGGTAAACAGATGTGAAGATGTTTGGTTTGGATTGGTTTCTCCAGAGATGGCTGCCAACCTGGGCTGATCTGTCTAGCTTAGTCTGTTTTCCCTTCATCACATGCAAGAAGAACAGCTGGGAAGGAAAAAGGGAGATGGCATTGCTAGAGGCTCCCAGGTACGGAGCAGCTGCTGTAAGATGTTGGCAGTAATGGGGGAAAAGTGGCTTACTGAATTAGATGTGAACTTTGGTGCCTAATATTCAACCCAATGCTTATGAAATACTCCACAGTTCGGGGACAAATAAGCCTCACTTCTTTTGTGTGTGTGTGTTTGAGAAAGTGTCTGTTTATCTAATTTATCTGGTTTGAATTTTACCAAACTTCATCTAATCAATCTTACATTACCGTATTCTCTGTGTGTAAGTGATCTCTCTTCTACCAAATTGCTTACTATTTTTACTGTATGTACAGCCTGAAAGCTGAAATAGATGATATCACATTAATTGTTTTTTAGGTTTGTAATAATTCATGAGCATTGCCTACAAGGCAGATTTTGGATGGTCTTCAGGGGTAAACACATTAAAGCCAGCTACTTGTAAACTCTTTTACAACATATTAGCATAATAACGTCCTGTAAAATAAGCATCTTCATAATCTAAGAAGATCTGATATTGGTCCATTAAATTCCTTCCTCTTTGGCTCAGACTGCCAGTGGTCTCCATATCCAGCCATCATTTAGTGTTATAGCCAAGGAATTTCCTGCTGTTTTATAGAATGACCAAGTTTAAATAATGTACTAGGGGTTTAGATTATTTTCCTTTAAAAATACATTTTGCCCCATGTCAATTGGAAATCACCTTAAGAAATGTTCCTGTATGCAAAAACCTGATAGAATTACATCTTGAAACTCTTAATTTTGTCATTAGCAATCGTTATTTCCTCTTACACCAAATAATTAGTAGTACATGCGAAAAGTAGAATTCTTCATTTATTTATGGAAGTATCAAGGGTTACATTTGGAAATGGTATTATGGTACACATCTGTGTCTATTCAAATTAGGAAGGTTTTAATGATACCTCAATAATTAGAAAAGCAATTGCTTAACTAAACTTTGGGAATTCTTACAAATGAAGGCATTATGTTTATACGTTTGTTTAATCTGTGAATTTTTGCATAATTAGTTACATGCAGAAAAAACTAGATATCCTTGTTTCCAACTCTTTGTTGGCATGCTATCATCAAGCTACAAAGAGCTCTGACAAACTGCTCATCATTAAATATCGTAATTACTCTTTTGTAGGTAATGTCCTGCTCTGGCAGTGTGTGAAATTACTGTCCTGAGACATTCTGAAAGCTTAAAAGGTTCATGTGTTAAAAAGTCCACACCAAGTATTCATTTAAACTAGAGAGCTATTAAGACTTCACTTTCCTATTCCATAGTTTTAATTACTGATATCTAAACCATGTTAATGTGGAGCAATCTGACAGTTCCAGTGCTTTTTTTTTGTGTCTCAGTACAAGCTTACCTTGTTGGCTTTATTATATGGAAAAACAATCATTGCCTTATGAAGAGATGTTTGTTTCCCATATGACTCATTTCCCCGTACCTGGAAATTGGTATTACATTCTAAGGATATCATTACATTCATTAAGAAGAATGAAGGTTTCAGAAAGTCTCACTGTCTTCTTCAGTGGTGGTTCTTTGCCACATTTGCCAGCCATGCTAAAAGAGAACCACTACAGTTCATGAAACCTCCTGTTGTAGTTCATCTGCATGTCAGAACGACGATTCAGAAGCTAAGGCAACAATTCATGTTTCCAAAGCTGTAAGCTGTGGGATGTTAGAACATCAACCATCAAAATAAACTCATTCAAAACTACTGAAAAGTCAACGTTTCCACACATGGGTGAGCCCATGGGAGTTTCCTGGGTTTTAGATCTGCTGCTGCAATTGGGTGCTAGTCAGGAATTTGACAATGAAATAAAAATGGTATGCGCATGTGGATCCATGTTTTGTCTTTTTAAACTCTCTTCCATCTCAAAGACAGCTGGGAGATATTAGGGGGGGTTTGGTTTTGGGGGTTTTTCGACACCAGTGTGCACTTCCTGGAAAAATATTCAATCTCTACTTTAAAGAGCACAAAACTGTCCTGAGAATTTGTGATGAGAGAATCCAGGAAATGTGATTGCTGGGCAAAGAGCTGACCTGCTGAAATGGCTGCTCACAAGTGGCTGGTTCTTTTCAAGTACACTGACATCAGTGAATGTCTGGGCTCTTGGCAACGTAGACTCTTTGCCTTTAAGTAAATGCATTTGAGACTAGATTAGTTTGCAAGCACTTGAATTGATTTAATATATGTTTACTCTTCAGATATTCACTGTGGCTGTTTACCTCTGCAAGATAAATATTTAAAATTGCATTTGAACCTCACATTAACATTTATGTTCGTGTCATTATAGTTTCCTCTTGTGAATGAGATTTACCTATCAGTCTTAAAGCTGTAATAAGAATGAGTCTATTTTTGTAATTTTCAGCTTCTTATGATAATCTGCCATAGGGTTGAATTAATTTTGTGGCATGTTTACTGCTCATTCATCATCAGAGTCACAGCAATGAAGCAATCATCAGGGGAGAATAGCACTGTTATTTTGTGAGCAGTGCCAGGATGACAAGCCTTGCAGTGGAAATCCACCTAGAGCACAGTGCAGCCACCTATTCCTAGGCAGCGAACATGTATCAGGGAACTGAAGGGTCTCCAGGGCCAAAATCATGACAGGGGAACAAGAAACTGGTTACAGGCATATATTTCATTCTAGAGCTTGTCACTAGAAGGGAAAGGACTTAGGTTATGGCCGTAGCTTTTCAGTCTCCGGTAACTCACTGGCCAGGAGCAGAGTGCAGAATTTCTCTGTTTCACCCATGGCTGCCCAGGTAGTGGCTTTGTTACGGCTCTTATGTGTACCAGGTTTGTGCCAGTGACTTAGGAGTGGAGGGGGTTCCTTTGCTGTCTCTGTGTTTGCTGATGTCTGAAGATAGTGCCACTACCTAAAGTAGTAAAACAGCTTCTTTCCAGGAAGGGATTATCCTCCAGTTTCCATTTTTTCAACTTCGCATTATGTTCAGGAGTCCATCTGACAGGAGCTGGGGCACTGCAGAACTTTGTTTTTTCCAGGTTCTCTCTTACTGAAGAAATCTGAAATTACTCTGTGTCCAAACTAGATTTTTCTTTCTCTATTCTCTAAGGACTTATATGAATTCATATTTGGTTGGATTTTGGAGTTTATGGTAAAATGCTTAAGTATAAATCTGAATTTCTGTACTTTGTGGAGAGTTTTTGCAAGTGTTTCAGAATTTTTCCACTGCTTAGGCAGTTAATAACATCATTATGAAAATTTTAGATTTCGGAGTTCATGTAGTGTTAAATTCTATCAAGTGAGCAGCATGGTTGTGTAATGGCATGTGTTTCATTAGCGGGAGCTCTGTGCTTACAGAATTATTGTACCAAAAGTCATATACCAATGTATGCAGTCAAGGCCCTTCCGGTTTTGTGAAGGATAAAGACTCTCATATTTCTTCCTAATTTCCCGTTTAATTATGGAAAATTATGTAATGGATAACTGCAAATACATTTTTCCCTCCCCTAAGAGTAAGAATGTAATTATGTAGCTGTTGGGGTTTTAGGAGATTTTTTTTGTGTGTGTGTGTTCTTTTCTTTTCCTCTCAAAGAATTTTTCCCCATGTTAAGGCACGATTGCTGGGTACTTAAGAGAAACAAAAAGATCTAGCCACAAGGGAGGGGCCCAATTGCCCCTTTTGTCTTGGTTTTTTTCTCAGGTGGGGGAGTGGAGACCTCTCGAGATTTAAAACTGGGGAAAAGAAGTGGGGTGCAGTGCTTGGGTTTCATTGCTCTCCTGGCATTTGAAGGGAGCGGAGACTGCAGTCACCGTGGGAAAAATTCATCGTCACTGTGAGGCCGTGTTTTCTGCTGTTTGTCCTGCCCTGCCCTGCCTCCGCCATCCCTTCGCTGCTACTTTTGGAGTTTCGCTGCGCCACAGCACTGCGGGCACCACCCCTTGCCTGCCGAGAAGTCCCAGAGCTTCCTGCTGCAGTTTCGGAGTTCTGCATGTCTTGCCTGCCACCCGGGATTTTCTTCTGCATTCATCCTTGCCGTTCCAGCCTGCTGCTCCCGGGGAATCCTGCCGAAGCAGCAGGACCGGCTGCCTGGAGGCTGGTGAAGCCTTTCTCCCATCTCTTCCTGGCTCGGGCAAGTCGAGCATTCCCCCGTGCTCCCCGAGCTCACCCCGGAGCACCCCTGCCAGCTGTGGCCGTCACTGCAGCAAAGGGGAAAGTGCCTGACAGCCCCGGCGGCTGTCACTGGGGTCTGGTTTCTGTTGGTTGTTACTGCCTTAGTTATTGCTGTTTTGTTTTGCCTTTTTGTGTATATATATGTATGTATGTATATATATATATATATCAGTAAAGACCTGTTATTCCTATTTCTCATATCCTTGCCTGAAAGCCCCTCAATTCCAAAATTGTAGTAGTTCGAAAGGAAGGGGGTTACATTTTTCCATTCCGGGGAGGGGGAAGGGGGACTCCTGCCTTCCTTAGTAGACACCTGTCCTTCAAACCAGGACAGTAGCTGAAAAAGTCTGAGCATATAAAGAAGCAGACTCTAGCTAGAACACATTACATGTCCTGGTGTGGCTGGAAATCATTGCAGGATGTGGTCAGCTTCCAAATATTCCTTATGTGGGTTTGTACACTTTGATACACAAAATAAATACTATTCTACATTTTGTCCAGCACAGCGCACACCTCTGGTATCTTGTAATGAATAGCAAGCAGCGATGGCAGAGATTTCTGTGCAAAGTACTTTTCGTGTTGAGCTTTGTATCACTTGTGTGATACAATCTAAATATGCTGTTTTGCCTCTTTGCAACGTGGATCAAACACGGTATCTTGAGTAAGGACAGATAATTGGTGCTCCTTCTTGGGAGATAGAAGATGGTTTAAGGCTGGACTTTTGGCATCCGAGAGATCACTGATATAGCTAGGTTTTATTTTTTATTGCTCTTTTTCTAAAAGGCTATGGAAATGATACACCTTGATTAAAAAGATGATTGCCCGCAGATCTTTTAGGCAGGAGATAAACCCTCATTTTGCTGTATTACTGTTATTTCATAAAAGACATAAGATACTCAGAACAGTAGAGAAAGATACATTTACAAGAAGAGATCCTGTTTGGACCAAGTAACATGATCTTGTTTGATCTTTATTTTGGGGTGTGAGATGAAACTTTTGGATGTGTCTGCCTGTTCCAGCAGTGACTGTCATTATTCCCCTTGCTGCTCCTTCTGTGGGAAGGGGCTGCCTGCCTGAAGAGGACCTCGTCAGTGTAGGTGGAGTTGGTAGGATCAGGCTGTGTGGCTGTCAGAATTCTGGGCATTGTCCTGCCCATAATGTGCAGATGTCTCAGGTGACCCTCCATTGACATTACTGAGAAAAGGGTCTGGAGTTGGTCCATTAATTCTGTGCCTATGAATCTTAACAACTAACATAAAGACATTACTCTGGAAAGCATCTGCACCCAGGCAACAATCAAGTCCAGAATGAGAACCACGACGTGATTAAAGTTAAGCATGTGCTTATGATATTACTGTGAACAAACCAGAGCTGAACACTGCTGCTTTGCTTTCCTGGGTTTGAACTAGAGGAAATAAACTGCAGATGAAGTGTCAGCTACATTCCACTTCTGGGTTTTTAGTGGGTCATTAAATCCTACTTGTCCGTGCTGTCCTGCTTTATACGTACAATTGTACTGGTAGGATGGTAAGGAAAGAGAAAACAAGGATGCGAAAAGAACTGTTACCTCCTGTAACTGGTTTGCCTACTACATCGGCATGATGCTTCAGTGTAGATTGTTTGATATTTTGGTGATATTTGGAGAATGAGGGAAAGTTTTGCAACCACAGAACTGGCCAAGAGCACTCTTGTCCTCCATAGACAAGGAATAAGCCTGGTTAGATCAAAATCAATTGCAGTAGATAGAAGTGCAGCAAATATTACTGTATCCATAACATTTGCAGTAATGGGTGCTGTGCCTCAAAAATTCTGAATTATTTTTAGTCCTCAATTTCTTGAAAAACTAAAGAAAAGTCAGTAAGAAATGCCAATGTCTTGCAATGAATAAGCACTGAATTGTAATTCTCTACTGAGAGTATTCATTAAAGGTTTCTGTAAGCCAAGTACTTTGTAAAACAATTTTATTTTTTATTTTATTGTTTTACTCCCCAGATAGATAACATTTAGATCTTTATTTTTAGACATTTTGACTGTCTCCAAAACATGTTCAGAGAAAGTTACTATGTCTGGCCTTAACTGTATTTATATTTGTTGCTCGTCTGTCTTGCAGAAAAATGCACATGAAAGTTAATTTTAGAATAATACTATAATATACACGGGGTTGCTGTAGGAACTTTGAATAATACAAACTACGCACACTCTAGTTGCAGAAAAGAAATATAAAAACTTCATGCAGAATGTAAAATTAACTTTGAATATTGATTTTAGCTACTAAGACCTGTAATGTAATAATACGGTGGGCTATTGTGAAAATGATTATAAAATCTGGCCCAATTATTCAGATATACAGCACTGAAGAATCTGGTTAAAGGGCTAAGAGAACAAATAGTAAAATTCATCTTGGACTGTACCAATATAACATGAAAGAAGATATCTCTGTCAAATGGAGAAAGGCATTGACAAGTAAAATATTTTCATGGCAGTGTGTATTGGAAAAGAATGCCAAATTAGATTGTGTTCTGACTTCACTGGTAATACATTTTATACTTGCTAGACCTTTGATTCCCAGTTGATACACCATGTTCAGGGAGATGCTCTTGTTACTGACCTTTCAACAAATACAATTCCACTAAAATTCACATTTTATGTAATACAAACGTGTTTCTTGCTATTAATTCTTAAAACAGTATATAGAGAACATGAAAAAGATTAACTCTATTCTGGGTGAAATGAGAAATAACATAGACAAGGGTGGAAAGGTTGTTACTTTATATCACAAGAGTTGTTGTACAGTTCTCAACGCAGTGTATGTTAAACAAAACTAGTATTAGTGAATCAGTGTGGCAGGCAAATGTGGCATAATTATGAACTGCAAATGGTAGCACAGTCCTTTCTTACTTAAGCATTTAAGTCATTAATAATAAAAGTCATACACTGAGATGTGGGCGCTGGAAGTACTTTAGGAAATTATAGAACATAATTACATCTTCTCTCCTTTTGGGTACTTTTTTCCCCTGCCTGATTCGAATGTTCTATTAGTTTTAGCTCTTTAGACCCTCAATATTCATAGTACTTTGATCCTTAGCCAGCTCTTGTAAACTACAGTGGTCTAGATCGTCCATTCGTGACAACCAGAGCAACTTTGTGGATTTTCAGCATCTTGCCTACCCTACAGGACTGTCTTGCTTTGTATCTGCTGAGTAGCTGCCACAAGACTTGCCATTGAGCTGGAGCTGGAAAAAATACTGAACTTTGTGGGTTTTGTCATTTCTGTGGAGTCCATGGTAGAAGTGAAGGGATGGGAAGTGTTAATACTCCGGGGAAGACACCACAGGACAAGGGTTTATCATTTAGCATTTTCATTCCTGAGCTGGAGATAGCAGAAGGTGACCTGGAGGGCTGCCTGGAGGAAGGTGTCCCTTGATGTAAGTCTACATGACAGATTGGGCTTACTCAGGCATACTCTGTTTCCTGCCCTGTGATTTTTTGTTGGATTGTGTCCTTGCAGGGCAGGTAACAGCCTTCCGTGGTGGCAAGGCACCTCAGCTTTTCTTAGCCAGGTGACCATCCAACACGAGAGCGGTTTTGAACTGTAGAGTGGGGAAGGGATTCTCAGCTGTGTGTGAGAAGAAAGTGTGGTGCAGAGAGGAGACTGAGTGAGTGGTAGATGTGCAAACATGGTTACTGCCAGCTGTGGGAGGGGGTGACCTGTGAGAGCAATCCTACTGTGCCCTCAGTGCATTACTGGGGAAGCAGAACTGATAAAGAAATGTCCTGTTACTGTATGTGACAGCTGAACCTAGAGGTAGAAAGGGAGCGAGGAGATTAATATAACCCCCACACTGTGTTAGACAGCAACAAAACATATTACAGGGGCCAAAAGTACTTGGATGAGATAGAGATTACATCAAATAATGACACCCAATAGATGTGTTTGTTGCTGAGTTGATGCATGACCCTGCAGGGAATTTACCAAAGGGCCAGGTCAGCATGAGCAACATGTGAAGAGGGGGAAGTTGCTGATCTGCTTGAACAAATGCTCTCTTTGGTGTTCACTGGAGGTTTAGACTTCTGACTGAAGGGCAATGTCCTCACCTTAGTGAAGCCAGTGGTAAAACTCCCATTTTTCCAGATCTCTCTCTAGATATCTAAAAAAACAGAAAAAAGAACTGGAGGCTTCAGTTCTCTGCTGCAGCCACAAGTTATTTTGTGAAGATCATCTGGCAGTGGTATTTTCTTCCTCCACCTGACATGCCCTCGGAGCCTACAACCTGCTCGAGAGAAGCTGCTTCAGGTGCTGTGCAAAGTTCAGCCGGTTTCAGGCTGGTGATATGGAGCATAAGAACACAAGATGTTTTGATTTGTGGCTGAGTATTCTTAGCACATCCCTTTCATCCTGCTCATGCACAGTTGCACAACTGAAATGTGGCCTTAAGAGGAATGCAGTGAGGGACGGTTGCCATGCGAGAAAAAGAGTAACACTAAAACCCACATGCTTTTAACTTTATTTTAATATATTTGAATTTTCAGTGAAGAATTGTTCACAGCAATGACTTAATACTCAGTTCCATATAGCTCTTCTCCTTGGCTCCATGAACTTTTCAGTCTGAGCATCTTTGTCCCATCTACAAAGCAATTGTCTTTTCTTCTGAGATCTGCTTTAAGCAAGGTTTATTTTGTACCAATTTAACATTTCCTTATTGATTCGTTGACACAATTTTATTAACTTATATTGAATGGGTTTTAAATGCAAATTGAACAGTTTAGCAAAATTACCAAACAACCAAATTACATCAGAATTAGTCTAGATAAATGAGAACAGTAGATGGATGGGAAGATCATCAACTGTGAAATAATAAATTAACAGAGCATCAAAACCCACTTTGATTGTTGTATAACAATTAGATAATGACAGTTTATCGTTCAGGTAAAACCATTAGCTCATTCCAAAGTGCTTCTGTATGTTCTCCAAAATAGTATATGAATTGCTAGCATGGGGAGCTGAGGACAGCTCATGAATCTGTCAGGATACAAACATGTGATAAAAAGTTAATTTGTGCATAGAGAGATTATTTACTGTTTTCCTGCTATTGGTTTTGAAACAGGTTAATTTTCCAGGAGCTCCCAACTAGAACAGTGCCAAGAATCTTCAAATCTTTAAACTGACCTTGGGAACTGGTACAAAATCCTACATGTCTAGGCCTTGGTCCTGCTTTCATGTCTCTTTTTATTTGGATTACTGTCCAAATACAGAGGTCACTTGAAACTGCAAGTCCCTTGTGACTGTGAGGATTGGAACTAATGTATCCCTTCACAGGGTATAATTAGACATGAAAGGCTAATTTAACCATGTGGAGGTTAATCTAGGTTTAGGGAATACTCAGTATAATGGGTGGATTCTAATGTCAAAAAACATTTTTCAGATAACCTTAAGACTGAAGAGTAATAATAAAGTTTAACTGGTAGGTAGTTTTAAGGAAGAAAATTGTAACAGTAGTGAGAAATATGTACTGTGTGATGTGGTCCCGCTGTGCAGAGAGATAAAGCAACACAGGTATTGACTAGAGCCTGCAGACAAATGGAGGCAGTGGGGCAACAATTTCCATTTGAAAATAGGATACTGGATATATACAAAAAGGCCTCAATCTGCACTGAAGCAAGGGTCTCTTACGGTCTAGCCAGACATAATAGAATAGAAAGCTTTGAAGTATTATTAAAATGAATAAATAAAGAAATCCTAAAGCCCCAGCATAGCTGGAAGTTACTTGTACTGATTGGGATGTCCATTGGATGGATTGCATAGGCTGAGGATTGGCACAGTTTTGTCCTGTTACGGTGATGGGACATACAGTGTATGTATGTGTATATGTATATGTGTGTATATATATATATATAAATGTATATTCAGATTTTTTCCATATTATGCTAGAAGGAGAGCTCTTCAGAACTCTGGAATTACTCTGGAAAGCCAAGGTGTCCAAGAGTTTTGAAAGCACTTAGTCTGAGAACTCACTGATGCCTTATATTTGAATTACCAGACTGAAAAAGAGTCCTCTCAGTAAGCTTTGGAGTTCAGAAAACTGGGGCAGTACTGATCTATTTTCAGACATAACAGGAGATGCAACAAGGACTGCTATAAGGAAGCATAATGATGAGATTAATATTTTGCCACATTTTACTTCATTTTATAATACAGTATAATAAAAGCTGCTCCCTGTGAAAGAAGAATGCAAATGAGTTTGGAGTACATTAGCACACTGCTTTGCATACTAGGGGGCTGTATTATTTATATGGATTGAATTTACCCAAAGAATTTTTTGAATGTACATAGGAATTGAACTACAGCACGGCCCAAATTAATTGAAACCTAGGAGGGCAGTAACCCTGTTGGAAGATTACATTACCCTTCACTAAACCTCAAAGACCAAAACAAAGAAACCCATATCCAAAGATATGATGGTCATAGGAATAAAGTGCTTAAGCAAGGCATGCAGTGTGCAAACTTGAGATTAGCAGGTCTTTATCTTTGCCTGAAATTATTTCATAAAGGAAATCCCAGCCCAGAGCGAGAGTCAGAAGTGCTGTGTGCCAGCCTGGGGGCAGGATCATCATTAGCTGTGGTCCTTATCGGTGCTCTGCTGGTGCTGGCCAAGTCTGGAGGTCAGCCTTTTCCTTGGAATTTAAAGATTCCTTTTAATTAGGTTTAATCTTTTGCTACTGGAGATCCAGCTGTATAAATTATTTAAAAGGCAGAAAGGTTTTTTTCTCAGTAATTAATGACAGGTTTGTTAGCTACCATAACAGCCTGAGGCTTCACTTTCCTTGCGTAGTTCTGTAACCGTCTCATGATTACCTAATATAACAACCAGCCTCTATAGCATTATAAAATTACAATCGATGGTTTGTATCAGCAGCACTTGAAGGGGTGATACAGCAGTAGTGCTGGATGTATTTACTGTCACAGAGAAAATAACCTGGGGAGGAGAGGGCAGCTGCCTGTCGAGATTTCACTGCTCAGGAAATGTTGAGAGTTACTAGGATCGTGGAGGCTAACCAATTTTATGTCCAGTATTAGTCAGTGTTTCACCACACCTGAGAGATCACAGAGATAGTTCAAGAAGACAGAACACCCAGGTGGTAGTGGTAATAATAAAGAGTCCTACACAAAAGCCTTTCACCTTCTTTCTTCCATTGTCTGCTTGGTAAGGGAATACTGCTCCATTAAGTGTCCTGTGGATGTTCCTGTGGAGGACTTGCTGTCCTCCTAAATCATCATAATACCAGAGGTCAGATCCTAAACTGAAGCCTTCTCCTAATCGAAGAATCTCAAGTTTCTGAAATGTTAGAGAAATGTAGTGCACCTGTCAAAGCTCAGCAGTGAAAGTTATACTGCAACAGCCTATGTGTCTTTGAACACTGTACCAGGTATTCGATGTCTTTACACCTTGGTCTTAGTTAGGTTTTTGATTGCAGCTAACCTGAAGCCTGTTCTCTAGAGCTTGAAGCCTCTTCCTTCCACACTCACTAGCAATAAATGATAATGAAATGATGCCCAGACTTCCAGGATGTGGAACACATGTGTCCAAGCATATCATGATAGAAGCAGCAGAAGGGCACTTTGTGGCTATGTACTCTTGAGAGGTTTTTTGTAACCATTTGCACTGAAGGGCTGAAGACTAAGATTATCTCAGTGCTTTCTGGGAATCCTAAGGCAGGATAGGAGCTATGTAGGTCATCTGTGGAGATCAAAGATGGAATATCAAGAAAGGAACAGAAGGGGAATGGGGCTGGCATCTCTCAAAGTTAATATAAAAAGCTCAGCCTGACATGAGGAGCAGTACCAGTGAATTGTGTGTGGGGTGTTTTTTTTGAAGTGTTGCTCCTCATCCCATGTAGCACAGGAAGAATTGGGTGGAAGCTGGGTAGGGCTTTGCCAAGATACTGCATTGTGTGGTGATGGAATCACCCTTTCTGCTGGTCTTGTGAAGCCTAGGTGATGACTTTACATTTGAAAAGAAAAAAGAAGAAAAAAAATCTGCCAAGATATCTTCTATATATAGATCCTTTAGGCCTGATTTTTTTTCATCTTCTCCCTGGCAGTAGAGAGGTATCTGATCTTATGTATGTTTATAGATGTTTCATAAATGTGAAAATCAAGAAAAAGTTTAAAGTGAAACCCAGTGCTAATACTGTGATTCTGCAGTGTACCATGAACATGTTTTATGCGTCTTTGCCCACACAGTTGTAACATTTGGGTTTAGGGGTCTGGTTGTGGAGACTACAAAAGCTGTCATGTAGTTTTCCGCTCTGTGTGGAGAGCTCATGTATCAGCTCCACAGTGCAAAGACATTGGAGAGTGAAAAATGTATGGAATTCATAAAATGCTGTGATCTGTTGGTTACAATGGCAGAAGTTACTGTTTTGGCAGCCTGCTCTGTAACCCCTGAGGCACCGAGGAACTGCTATATCTGCACATTGCTTCGTGCCATTAAGTGAATTAGAGAGAAGATTTGAAAAGGTAAAAATCCTGAGCCTCGGGAGGCTTTGCCATCTGCATTTTCCTCCTGCCCCTGCTGTGAGCTGGGATGCAGGTACATAGGCACAGCCAGTGGCCTGACCTTCCTTTGCCCACAGGAGCTGGAAATGAATGTGAATGACTCAGTGTCTGTCTGAGAGAACAAATCCCACTCCCATGGTTTCAGCTGGAAGTTATGATTTTAAAAACTTGATGGCCCTTAAAGAGCAACTTCATTCACATTTAAATTTTGCCACCCCATGCATCTTACTTTCAGGATAATTCAGGCTGCTTCAGGAGTAAATGAGGGGTGTGTGAGAACAAGCCATAAGAATTATGTTATCCTGATCTTTTGCTCCTGACAACCTTGCTGATGTGCAGTGAAATATAAAGGCTTTAGAGCATAATTCATTGTTAGACGTTAAAGAGAAAAAGTTCAGCTATTCATAAATTAATATTAAATCTGTTTTCTGCTGCCAGTGTAAGGCTGGTGATGACTCACTTGCCTGTACTTAGTAAAGAGCAATGCTCTCTAAAGAATCACATCTCATCATTTCTGCTGACAGCTATTAAGAAAAATATTTTAAATACCTCTTAAAATTGTATATGTAATTCTTGGTGAAGTGACATTACATTCTTTTCATTCAGTCATCACCCTGTGCTAGGACTGGAGTTTGTGACACGCTAATTAGCTCTGATTTAGCACAACCATTATTTTTGGAGTTAATGGTTAGCAAACGTTGTCTAATATTATTACATAACCATTAATATGACTAAGGTAAAAAATGAGTTAAGTAAAGGAGTAAAGTTAACATGGCAGTTTGGAAATACAAATAGGGTTTTGAGTTTCCCAGCACTAAGTGCAATAAAACATCTGCAGCATCCATCTTTAAAAAATAAAGCATGAAGATGGACAATTTCTCATGTATTAAAAGGTTCGGTTCAGGGTGAAATTCATTCATTTGCAGATGGACAGCTCCAACTCTGTGCATGATGCATGCCTCGTATTGCCCTAGTCTATGGTATTATGTAGCATGTAGCATGGGAATTTTTTCCAAAGAGTTTGAGCCCTGAAAGTCAAAGCTTTCAGGGAAAGTAGGATATGCTCTGCCTCCCCTGAGGGTCTGCCATGCACTCTTCTGTCTTGGGACATTTTAAACAGCACTGGATACCAGCTGACCAGTTCCTCCAGCCTCCAGTCTGGTGTGGAGAGGTGCTGCTGAGTCCTGCCAGGGCTCCTGGGTGAAAAAAAGGCCTGTTTGAAGTCATGACTTTGATTTTCTTTCTTCTTCCTTTTGCTGTCCTGTGTTCCTGAGAGGTCTTGTGAAAGCATTGTGATTTCTGCCCCTTCTGCCTGCCTGCCTCTCTTGTGGGACTGGAGCAAGGAGAGGCAGAGGGTGACATTGCTGGCTAGGAGATACTCTATGGACCCTGGATCACTGTGGGCAGAGCTGCCTGTGAAGGCCAGAAGAAAAGGTGCTTACAGGGAGCCAAAAGACTGGTGCTAGCCAGGGAGGGAGTAAGAAAAATTCTAAGACCAAAATTGGTACACAAAAATTGGGTCAAGATCCCCCCAAACTGGTTTTCTCATTTATATGCAGTAAATTGTCTGGGACCTGAAGCCAAGACATGGAAAGTTGTCTCTCTCCTATGTCCTTCACCTATACAGGCTTAAAGAACAGAAAAAATCAGCCAGCCTGAGCCAAATACCCCCTGTCCCTCTCAGATCACCACAGCAAAGTAGGACAGCATGGAATAAAGGGGGCATTCCCACCAGAAAGATCCAATAATGCTTTGGGGAAAGAAGGATTTAATAGTAAGTTCTTTTAATACTAAGTTTTGGTGATTGCTTTGTGTTGCAGTGGGGTGGCTGCAACCTTCCCTGGGAGACAGCCTTGGCCCGTGGAAGAATCAAGGAGACGATATTTGATAGATGTTTTCAGATTTTACTCTCCCAGCCGCACATGGCCGGAGCCCGGCAGGGACTCCGACAGCGACTGCCCCTAGAACAGGTCTGGAACAACCCTCCCGGAGTGCCGTGGACACCCCCTTAAGTACAGGATTCCCGCGGGCTACATTCAAACTGACCAATAGGGGACAGGATTTGGGGTACACCTGACCAAGGGGAACAGGGAGCGAGAAACCCTGTGCCCCAAGCATCCACTCATGCCCATCCCCCCCACGGGGGGCACCTCTTCAGCTTTGTTCTTTATTTATGAAGGCTTTTTTGTCTGCAGGGAAGCTCTTTTCTTGTCTGAGTTTATCTAAGATTGAGCTCCAAAAGTTCATGACTAAAAAGCTCATCTGTGTTCATCTGTATTCCTCACCTTCAACACGTAATCTGATGAGCGGTTTCGGTATAAATAGAGAGATGGGTTTTGACTTGGCTGAACTAAGCCCAAGACTTATCTCCAACTAGGAGGCGGTGGAAACACTGCTGGGATGGTGTGTTTGTCAGCAGGAGTTGTAAACTGTTTGTGTGCCAGCCCACCGACACTCTGTTGTGCTTGTCTCGACAGTCTGTGCAGAGGAGGAGAACAATGCTCGTGTAACAGGATCCACTCAGGGAAGTCTTTGGTGGATACTCTGGCAGTTCAGTTCAAGAAGAAGATGGCAAAGGGGTTTCTGAGAGCCACTACCTAATATGCCTGATGTCAGTTCCCTGCCCCACTGTTCTTGTGCTGTCTGGGCATGGAACAGGGAATAAGAGTTATTTGCAAGAAGACACCTGCACTTGCTGGTTTGACAGTGCACGCTGGGGTGTGCCTCAGTAAGAGGCTGCAGGATTGTCCTTGTAGGTTGTCAGTTCAGTTCTGTTCCCCCAGTGCGTTGCTCCTGATGCAGGGGGGAAGCAGGCTGTGGGTTAATCCCGACTGGCCACCTACCCCTGCCTGGTCAAGATGCTTTGTTCTCCCTGTGGAATCCCTTATTCTTGGTCACTGAGTGCTCAGTTGTTACCTTTCCCTGTACCTGCCTTTTGAGGACTCGCAAAAATGAGGAAAAGGAAGGAGAGAGGAAGTACCTTACTCCTAAAATCTTACTCTACCACCATGCAGGTTCTTCACTATGCCGTGGTACAGACCTGAAAACCTGTGAGGCACAATTAACTGCATTTAAAATATTATCCAGTATCAATTCCTAAAGGCTCTACGATCTAAAAGGAATATGTGTGTCCTGGGTTCCAGCAGTGATCTAATTTTCTGTGTAAATATTCAAACAGGTTTGTTACAAAAAATTTATCTCTAAAAATACTGGTAAAATTTTGATTACTATGAAGCTTTACAAGGGATTTTGAGTTAACCACCAAAACTAATTAAGTGAAATTTTCCTAATTTGTTTATTATGTTAATGATCTGAATTAATTTATAGTAATTTAGCATGTATTACTAAAGATTTATTATGTTTCCCACCAAATGACTTAAGAGCTATAAATCCCATGGTTAACTGTAATTAGTAGAGACATATTTATTGAAAGGGATAATTACATCTGATAAAAGTTCTTCAGTTCAGCTTAATTAAAACAGATTATTCCCCCATAAGTGAAAAGTAAATATGGTAATTACTGGATAGATAGTCATTGAAAAAGTGAATATCTCAGCTTTTTAATTTTCTGAAGGAGTAGGAAACTCAACTAAATAACTGATTGTTTCTCAATAAAGTGTAATTAACAATCCCTAGGAAACAGATATTTTTATAGGAGTAAACATTTTGCTAGCTAATGACTAAAGAGTAGACATAGTCAGAAAAATCAACCATTAAGGGTTTTTTGGGGTTTTTTGAGTGGACTGTTGCTGCTTTGAACTAATGAAGAGCATGCTAGGAAAACTATATTTTTCTAACAATAAGACTGCTCCCAGTTTATCTAAGTAGCAGGACTAAGGAAAAACCACAGCTTTTGCTGTTGATAATATGTTGACAATATGGACTATAGTTTCTTAGGCATACACCAAATTTACAGTGGTTTCTGATGTTAACAATTTCTTTAATACACATCACTGCACATGAGGAGATTAGACTGTAAATCTATTTTTTCATAATTTATTAGTATACTCTGTTAAAAGCACTTTCTGCAGAACTGTCACTTCTAAATCAGATTCAAAAGAGGGCTCGGAGCTGAGAGTAGCAAAAATGTAAACATGCAAACCCAGATCCTTTTCTTGGCTGAAATTACTTACTAAAAATACTTGGAGACATGGAGGAATAAGTGGGCTCTAACTCCTTGATTCACAGTTGTCCAGGTACAGATGAGTGGAAACAGAAACATTTAAACTCAGATCATTGCCACAGAATGTGGCTTTCTAGTGAAGAATTAGGACAGTGGTTTGGCTGGAGGAAGGGTTGTTATTCCCCATAGTACTTAAATTTTCCAACATTATTAGTATGCTATGTGAATTGGCTGCAATTTGGCATGTCAGTGAGAGCTACTGCTGTGTCTCCTGGGATTTGTAATTGTGGTGGTACACAGTGAAGGATATAAAACTTTGGGACTGTGTATTTGAAGTACTTCCAATTGTTGTAGGTTGTGAAAGGTTTTGCGGATGGAAATATGTGGGTAAGCTCAGGCAGCTGACAGCTGTGGTTACCCAAGTCCTCTGGGAGCACACTCCAAGGTCTAGCAGGGAAGTGTCCCAGGAAAATGCTGATGAGCAGAGTGGCTGGGAAGGAGTGGGAGTTCACTGGGATGCAAAACTACTGAGTGAAAACTTGTTTCAGGTGTGTCTTGTTCACATGGCCAGAAGGTCTGGAAGGAACTGGTGGTATTTTGGTGAAGAGTGTGTATGCTAAGAAATGAAGATTTTGGTGGTGTGATGTACACTATTTACAAATTTAGATCGAGTTCTCCCAGTAACTCATAATAAAGCAGGAACAGAAACTTAGAATATGTCAAAGCTCTCTTTCACAGGTGGCTGAAGCACTCTCTGCTCCTGCAGGCACTGCCAAGCCTGTGATGGTGGCTCAGACCTGTGATGTGGCAGGAGCCTCACCCCAGTGCAGCATCCCCATGTACTCTTTCCCACAGTAATCAAATGAAACATTTCACTTTGGCATTGCACAGCCACACTCCATCAAGAAAAACTTTTCAACCTGTTGTTACAAAGAAGCATTTCTCATGAAAAGGTGTGACCTGAATTTCAAGGTTAAACAACAACAACAAAAAAATAAATTAAATAATCCATATAGTGAAGCCAGGATTATTCTCTTTTGGTCAAATGAAATGCTCTGGATCAATCCAAAATGAGTTTTGCAGAAATCCCCCAACAAGTATTTCAGGTTGAGCAAGACAAGTCCCTTCCATCTCCTTAACATGTTTTTCATTGATCACTTCCACACAGAGAGCACAGGGTGAAAGTCAAGACTGGGGTCAAGAGGTGTACCTTGAAGTCGTAGGAAGGAAGGAAACAAACAGGTTAGGCTTGTTTACTGAAAGCAGCTGAGTTCTACAGCTGCTATTTAAGAACAAATTATGCTTTTTGCAAAAACAATCCCTGTACACAGGAAGAGGGTAGAAGTCTTTGAAATCTCAAAGCAATAACAGGGTTTTTTTTCTATTTTGAAATGAAATTAACAGGCACAATATTAAATTAGACTAATATGCTGCATTCTTGGCAAATCTAATTGCACAGACCTTGTGTTTACCTACTTTTTAGACAATTCATGGTGTATGTACCTGTAAGAATTTGACATATAGCTGACAGTCAGTGAAAAACATAATTAATGGTAAAAGATGAAGAGATACTTAATCCAAACTGAGTTATAACTCCAGCGTACATTCATTATTACTTCCCATTCAAATTAGGAGCATTTCAGTCTGTGTAATATAGCACAACTTCTACAGCTTGAAAACCCTAAAAATGCAAATGGAAAGGTTTGTGCTTCTGCTTTTGCATCTAGAAGACAGTAAAAGGAAACAGTTTGCCTGGACTGCTCCTCATTTTCCTAACTTGTGGGAAATTCTTTAGGAGAATATTTTTCAGGTAATATATCTTTGTTTTGTTGTGGATTGCAGACCATTGCAAGGAACTCAGGACCTTTTGAAATGCTGATTTTGAAGTTCCCTTGAGTGAATTTAGCAAGGGCACTCAAAACAGTACTTAAATTCCAGTGCTGTTGGAAAGGCTGTGATATGAATCTCAAGACTGAATTACGTGTGTGTATTCTAGGTTTGCTATGCAATTTGATCGTTGTCCTTAGAGATCATCAAGATTATCAGCTTTTCCAGCAGGGATGCACTGTACCCCTGCTCCTCCACTAACATCAGTCCTGGTCCTTGGGAGCTCAGTAGACTTTGTTGTATGGTATTTGACTCCCTGCTCATGTAAGAGAGAATTACTCTGGAAGTGACTTGTACAAAGTCAAGGAAAAACCACAAGCTGAAGACACCAAACGTGACTGTGTCTCTCAAACAAGCCTGGTGATACACTACAAAACAGAGCCTGGGTTGAGACTGTACAATGGAGGCTGTGATTCCTTCAGAGCAGAGAGAGCTGGTGCTTGCTGTATGAAGTAGCTGAAGAACCTTATTGTCGTAGTTCAGTGTTGGTGGATTCTTGGAGTTTAATTTGGACTAAACCATAGTAGGACCTGGTTCACTTTAAATTGCAAGGAAGAGTTTGTATCTTCATTTTGACAGGCTGTTTTCCATGTTTTCTCTGCTGTGTGACCTGGATGATGAATGCATACCAATGAAATTTTTTTTTTAAAATCATAAAAATTTTATTTATCATTCTTCCATTTTTCCCGTACTGAATGGCAAAGACAAGACATTTCAGAATGGTGAATTGGAGAAAATCAATATGTGTGTATAGATATGCTTGTGTTTCCTCTTAAAGACTTTCCTATCTCAACATTGAGTTTCATCTGCCTTTTTATCACCCCATATTTTTATGTGTGAGATACTCAGAACCTAAATCGTCTGTGAGGTATCTGGACCAGTTTTGTATATTCGGTAAAATTTTTCACTTCAGGATTCCCATCAGTTTTCTTGTCACCTGTGAATGCAGTGAGCAGATCCCATGGGACAGATGATTCCTTCCTGTGCTGGGTTTGCTGCCTCTGGCCCTGTTAGTGGGCTCAGAAATATCACCGTGTCTCATCCCAGGACACCTGAAGCTCTTGAAGAGCTTTTCATGAGGAATATGACCCATATTTGGGTCAGCTTTTCTGAAGCGGAGGTAAAATAATTCACCTAGGTCATTCCTCCAGTTTATTGGTGAGCCAAGATTTCTTTCAATAGCCATGTTGGTGCATTCTCACAGTTTTATTAATATAAGTGCCTGCTAATTATTTTATTTGTTGCAGTTTTAGCCAACCAGTCAGATTTAAAGGACCTAGCTCTTTCAGTCTTCTGAAAAGCATGTTAAAAATTGATGTAAATTTTTTCATTTCTCTCCATCTTTAATACTGAACTGAAGTGATAGGATACATGCCACAGTCAGTACTTTGGCGATTTCATATCCAGTACCGTGTTGGTGCTGGTAAATTGTTACTAGTAATTTTATTCATTTATTCTGAAACTTCACTTACTGACATTTCAGTTTGACAGAATTTCTCAGACGTATTTCCTGTGCAGAAAAGAAAAAAAAAACAACCTGACAAAACCCCACAAAACCCCACTCTGATATCAGAACATCCTTAATCTGTTCCATCAGGAAAGCTGATGCAAAGAATGCAGTTATGGCTGGATTTTTCTCCCTCCTTTTTTTTTTTAAAGTTAATTTTTGCAATGGCTTTATCTTCTTTCAATCTTTCTTTAATAGCTCAATTTCTTATCAGCCCTGCAGATTCTTTGGTAGGAGTCCTTTTTGAGTTGCATATTGAAAAGTTTTTTTGCTATTTACTTTTTGTGTCTTTGGCATGTTGATTTGTTTTTGTTTGTTTGATGTATTTTTGCCTACTTTCTTAAACTTCCTATCTAATGTTTCTGAGTTGAACTTTAAAACAAGGACCTCTTATTAGCCCTTTTTCTTTATTTTTTTATCCTGTTTGATCACATCACAAATTTATTTGATCTTTTTGAAAGAATAAATAGCAAGTATTTCTTCTGAACGTCTCCTGTGGTTTACTAAATAGTTCCCATGCCTCCCATAAATGCCTTGCCTTTTATCTGCAATTTCTTAGTTTCCTAATAATTTTTAGGGAGCTCTTGTTTTTAGTTAAGCATTAGTGTAGCTCTAATCTTCCTTATGGCATCACTCAGTTACATTGTAAAGAATATTGCTGCTGACCCTCCTACACGTTAGCTGTTTCAGCTCAGAGGAATTTTCTAGAACAAATACTTTCATTTCAAGTATTTTCCCAACTATATGTTGGCTGCTTGCTCTCTCTGATCTTGCATCTAGAACAAGCAGCTTTTCTGGGGTCTCCAGTATCCTGTCTCCTTGTAGGTTTAGTTTTGCCTCCTGGACTTCCCTCCTGTCCCTCTTGGTCTTGCTGATACCCCAGCTTGCTGTCACTACTAACTCTTCTTCAAGAGGCTGATGATGTTCCTACACCCAGCTGCAGGATGTATTTATTACTATTTATTACTTTAGTATAGTGTGCTTATATCATTCACCTTTTACCAAAAAGCAGGGAATGTTTGAAATACGTCTTGGAGAGGAGAAAAAAGGTGTACTGGTTGCTTCTTGTGTGGAGAAATATGGGAGGTGTTAGGAATTTCTTTAGGTGTTTCTTTAGAATTCTATTTAAAAGCACACAAAGCTTGGGCTTTTATCTAAGAAAAGGAAAGAAAGCTCCTCTTTTCCTGAGCAACTCTACTTAAAAATGAAAAGAGCTTATCCTAATCCCTGCAGCAAGAGGTGATGAAAAACCAAGAAATCCAACAAGAAAAGGTCTTTTCCTGCAGCAGCACAAGAATCCTTGGGCCACTTAATTATTCCTTTCTTCAGCAGCTTAAATTACAAAATCTCTTGAATATTCTTGACCTATAGTTGAAGAATATGACTACTCATCCTCAGTATAACATTTCCTTATGGAATGCCCCATCCTCCGACAGCAAAAGGGTCATTGTAAGAGACTTAATAGTGCCTGAAGGTCTAATAACCTCCGAGGGAAAAAACAGCTTTAAGACAATGATTGCTAAAAGCCAGAGCATTTTCTTTGATATATTACACCAGGCAAGACTGGCCTATGGCTGTTATTGAATTACTACTATATAGGAAGAAGCAATGAATTGATCTTGGGAGTTTATTTTTCAGAAAATGTTTTTATTTCAGAAAGCTTTTCTTTGTACCAAACAGGAAGGAACAAACACACTGAAACTTTCTTGGAAGTGTAGGTTAAAATACCATTTTAGAATCTGAGGAGATGTGGGAACTTTTTGTTTCTTTTGTGATGTGTCAGTAATAAATCATAATGTGGCATGCATAATACTGTATTACAAAATATCCTACTCCTTTTAATTGGGACTGTTTAATTCTGCGATTTCTCTGAGATATCAGAATTGATTTGATTTTGGGAAGACTGTCCAGATATGCCTGATCAATGTGAATAGTTCTCTCCTTTCAAGGCAATGCTTTGTGCTTGTGAGGTTGTTCTTTGCACATTTCATAAACTCTGGTAGCATGAAGTTTGAGTGAAGACTTTTGAACAGGGTGTTTTGGGTTGTAATGCCAAAAATGTGGTATTTTCTATAGCTTGTTTTTTTCTGTTGTGGTGGTGAAAGCCATGGGATTGCCTCAGACTGTGTGAGCAGCCTCATAACTCACTTCTAGCTACCTTGGTCTCACTCAAGTTACACTAACCTGGCTTCAGGACAGAAATCAATCTAAATGCAAATCTGATTTCTTTAAGCTGTGTTTCCC
The DNA here is from genome assembly GCA_013400655.1 of Mystacornis crossleyi. Taxonomy (NCBI): domain Eukaryota; kingdom Metazoa; phylum Chordata; class Aves; order Passeriformes; family Timaliidae; genus Mystacornis; species Mystacornis crossleyi. The sequence goes on along the minus strand of VYZQ01054441.1, from coordinate 120,874 downwards.
TCATTAATTTCCTTCTTTCCCTTGCTTTTGCAACACACCTGGTTCTTTGCACACATACAGACAACAGTCTAGTACATGCAGCTAAATTATAAGCTAATCAATCTCTGTGCCTAGAGGAAAATACAGAAATAGTTTATTTCCATACCTAATTACTCCTTATTAAAGGAGCAACCAAATTTTTGACAGGACAAATTATTTTCTTGCGTAAGTAATAAGAGAAAGTGGCAGGCACAGATAGGGAATGAATGGGAACACAGCAAAACTTAGGTGAAGAGGATAGGTAGTTTTTGTGTTTTTTTTTTTTTTTTCTTCCTACAGAGATATAGGTGATACTGCCAGTGTGCAAAGGATAGAAGAGGGATATAGCATAAGCTCCTATAAGTGAGAAAGCTCTTCCATGTCATGTTGATAATACCATGGGGAAATCCTGCATACCAAAATGAACAGAACAATCAGTTAATACCCACTCCAGGCTGATATATCCTGGAAAGCAGAGGGACATTCAAGTCTCTGGTTGATAGCACTGAGATGCTTCAAGTTGGACAGGATCAAAGACACAGTGTATATATTCACAGGAGTAGAAAGTCCACTGTAAGTAGGTAATTCTCTCCTTGGAAGGTCAGGAGATGAAATACTGTGTGGCTAAATACAGGGAAATATCTTCACTGCACAACAGCTGTGTCATTACCAAAAAACTGAACAGCAGAGTGTCCTGGTTTGGACAGGTGTCTACTAAGGAAGGCAGGAGTCCCTCTCCCACCCCGGGATGGAAAAATGTAATCCCCTTCCTCCCGAACTATTATAATTTTGAAAGTGAGGGGCTTTCAGGCAAGGATATGAGAAATAGGAATAACAGGTCTTTACTGATATATGTATATATATGTACAACAAGGCAAAGCAAAACAGCAATAACTAAGGCAGTAACAACCAACAGAAAATCAGACCCCAGTGACAGCCGCCAGGGCTGTCAGGCACTTTCCCCTTTGCCTCAGTGACGGCCACAGCCGGCAGGGGCACTCCGGAGCGAGCTCGGGGAGTACGTGGGAATGCTGGACTTGCCCGAGCCGGGGAGGGATGGAAGAAAACTTCAGCAGGATTCCCCGGGAGCAGCAGGCTGGATCGGCAAGGAGGAATGCAG
>VYZQ01054441.1:104634-119182 GCA_013400655.1 Mystacornis crossleyi | reverse complement strand
GCTCTTTCCTCACCCGATGACTTTGACTGAGGGCAGCACCATGCACACAGCTGGGGCACAGACACTCCAGGTCATGCTGAAAGATAAGTGCTGCCAAGACAATGCCTTCCTTCTGATTTTATCTCTCAGTCCTTGCAAGCACTCCTGAGCCACAAAGTGCAGTGTGAACTTCCTTTGCTGTTTCACACAAAATCAATTTTTAAAAGCAGACCAGTTATAGGAATGTTTACATAATTTCTCCACTGCAGCTAACATTAAACATTTAAGAGCTCTCCTCATGAGCCAGACTGGAATCCAGTCCTATACACACTGTGAGGGGTCACTGACACATGCCAAGGTGGTCCTTCAGGAATCAGTGTAGAGCAAGCAGTGGGAAAGCAACTGGGTGGAAGCCCTGCCAGAAGCTACAGCCTGCTGAGCAAGGGAGCCTTGGCATCCCATGGACAGGACGCTCTGAGGATGCATAAGAGAGTGCAAAAAATCATTAAAAACCGAAGCCATGTTCTGGCTTCCTCCATACTCTCTGCCTGGAATGACCTGTGGAGAGAGGCATGGACAATTGCTTAGCACAATAAAAAGCAAGCAGCCTGCTATTGTGTGAACTGTCTTGTGCTCTCCTGTTGTGTGGCTGGGAATGAATCTGTGATGTGCTAAGGACTTCTATATTTTTTTATGTGTTAGTCATGACAGAGGGTGGCTGTAACGTGAGGCTTAAAAGTAAAGTGTACGTGCTGCATTATCTTGTGGAAAGGGGAGCAGTGCTGCTCAGTGTCCCTGTGACTGGCTGGAACTGGATAGAAGCTGTACCCATCCAGCACCTATGACACCTTAGACTTTTCCTGGGTAAAGTGTAGCACCTGAAATGCTGAGCCACTGGAGAAGGGAATGAATTAGGGACAAAGGAATGAAAGTCACATCTGCTTTGCTGTACCTGGTGTCACCATGAATCTGCAGGCTAATTTATCTTTAAGCTTCTTAACCTGGTTGGAGAATACTCACAGTGCCAAGGGCCCAGGAGAAGAGGGGCTGGTAGGTGCTGTGTGCAGGTAGCCCCTGCTCAGCTCTGGACTGTTGCAGCTCTGCAGTGCTGCCTGGCTGGATGCAGGCTGAGGACCCAGCGTGAGCTGGGTGATGCTGTGACAAAGATCTGAGTCAGAGCTCTCCACGGTATTTAGCTGATCCTCTTGAACATCAGGAGTGAGGCTACATCTGGGAAGAATCATTACTGAAGCACAGTTTGGCTTTTTCTTGGCAGTAAACCCAAATCTGAGGGATGAGCATAGTGCAGTGTTCAGCCCCTACCTATGTTAAAAGTGTTACGCTGCTCTGGTTTCACAGACACTGAAATAATTGCTAAAATTATAAATGAACCCTTTTATAACACCAAGCTGATTATTTACACTGTGCCAAGACAACTCTTTCTCCTAAATTCTCATGCTGCTTTTGAGTAAGATGAATCTTCCCTGCTGTTTGCATGAGATGGCAAAAGCAAACACATCATCACCTTCAATCCAGAACAGACAGGTTTAATCGTAGCTGAATTTTACATCAGCGCAATTTTCTAAATTTCCATCCAGTTACTGAAGATTTGTACCTGCTGAAAGGAAAAATGCCAGCTTGTTGTGTAGATTAAGGCCTGGGAGCAAGGAGCACAGAAATGTGAAGCAGAAGCTGTTCCATGGGAAAGGAACAGAAATGAGAAAGAAGAAGAATTATCCTGCTTTAACCTAATGTTGTTAATCTATATTGCCCATTATAATCTCGAGTATCCTGCTTAGTGAAGTATGCAATCTGTAGTGCTGGTTCCTGCACAAGCAGTGTATCTAATATAAAGGACTGGCTGAACATCCATCATAATAATTACTGTGTCATAATTTTCTGCCCTTCCTACCTCTGTTGCAAAGAGATAGAGGAGGCCTTTCAAGTGTTTGAGAATTTTTGCTAAAAACTTCTCTCTTTTTTTTTCTAATATGGAAATCTGTATTTCTGCCCTATTTATTTTGCAGGTTTGACCTGAAATAATGAAATATACTTCACTGGGGGATGTAGAAACTTAATTTGAATATCTGAAACTGTGTCTATTAAATTTAATATCTGAATTTGCTCTGCTGCACTTAACAGGAGCACTAGACATACTAGAGGTTTCATTTGAAAAATGCTTCCCCCCTAAAAATCCTTATTTCAATGATCCACAAGTTCAGAGACTGCTTGACTCTAAAATTATATATGAAGAGGTTACACATGATCATTGCAGTTCAGAGTAGTTAAGATTTGATCTCTCTGTAAGTGTTTTGTATCAAAGGAGATGAAGCAATGAGCACTCCCCCATCTATGAGACAGCACCATTCAAAGCTGGTGTTTTGGACCCAAACTTGTGCGTATATGCTTGCACCTTCTTGGCTTGATATTTTAGTTTACATTGTTAATTCTCGTAGCTGTGAAATAGAGCTTGAAAGTGTGATGTGCATGAAACCAGCCTGATCAACACGCACAGGGCTGCAGCTGCTCTTGGCGGGCACTTGCTCGAGCAGGAAGGGTTGTGCAGCAGCTCCTGCCAAGCACATCCAGCCATGGCAGATGTGTCTGTGGGGGCAGGACAATGGATGAACAGGGCTGTCCCTGTTTCTGCAGGAGTAGCTGGTGCCCAGGGCTTTCTGCACTGGACCCGCAGTGCACTGGTGCTTTGCTGTTCATGTGTTTTTCTACAACAGCCCCCTGGCATGTTTTTAATGTCACTGATAAGCGACATTAGTGATAAGTGATACTTTGCTCTGGTTTCTCTGTTGTTTAGGAGCATCATCACAATTAATGAGTGTTTTTACAGGAAAGATGCTGCAGCCTGCAAACCAATGATTTGTGTCTGTGTTTGGAGTGCCTTGGTGAAGCCCAAAATCAGCGGGTGGGACCTGAGCTAGGACACCGGGCAGGACATTCAAAGACCCTAAACTGTATCGAGTGATACCTTTTGGAGATTAAAAAGGCTTGCACTTTTACTTTAGTGCTTCTGTAAGGGAAGTCCACATAAAGGCTTTTATTACTGAAAAAATATAATTCCATCACTGAAAAGCAATAAAGGTTTCTTTGTAAATGTACCGTAGTAAGTGTTACTGAAGAAAATACAGTGTCTCAGTTCCGCAAAGGGATCCACTTGACAGAAAATGTAATTGGGATCAAGACATGAACTGACCTGTTCTACACTCCAGTTGTGTGGTTGGTTTTGTTTATACATTTTGGTTTTATTTTTAATTATAGAAACATTTTCTGCATCTAGGTGTTTTTAAAATTGCAGCTTTTTGATGTGTGGGTGCAGAAGAAGCAAAGAATAGCTTTGGACTGTGCTTAGGAAGCACAGCTAACATGCTCAGCTGTTGAAAGAAAACAAAATAGTGGAGAGTGATGTAAGCACCAAATCTTTCCATTAAGTCTGTGCAGATTACTGATAATTTCTTTGGTTTTAAGAATTGTCATCTTTTGCTTGTTGTGCACTTTTTTTTTTAATGTGCTGTTGTATGCAAGAGCTCTGAAAACTACACCTGTGTACCCATCTTTACATGTGAGTTGTCTTACCGAGAGCTGAGTAGAGCCTTGGTACATTTTCATTTTTCTCTTAACTCTGTTGGGTGGTTGTGTGGGGACCGTGTGCCTGTCCAGGCAGAATTCTGTCACTGCACCAAGTGTGGTTTCTGCAAAACACATAAAAATAGTATTATCTTTCGTTTCTCTCAGCTACACTAACCTTATCAAGTAGGAAAAAAAAATCAAACAAGAATGTGATGTTTAAATTGATGACATCTCTCAAAGATATAAAAACTGATAAACTTGGATATGAGCCCTGAATATCCCATTGTGGGATGAGCTGCCATCCCCCAACACAACCCAGGAGAGGTTTTTCTACCACAGAGGAAATTCAGCAGCCTCTGTATCAAATGTTAAGCTCAGCTACAGCTGTCATTAAGACTAAATTTTTGTACATCTGAATATTGAAAACATTTTAAACTCACCTATTATTATTCTATTACTGGAACAAATCTAACAGTAAATTGAAAAAAAATAGGTACCTTCTAAAAAATATGCCTTCCCTATCCCTTTTGAGCTTCAGCATTATGTAAAGATGACAGTTATCAGCTATGTAGAGGAGCAGCTATATTAAATGTTAAATAACCTTTAACAGCACCAAATATTTAATCATAAAAATTAAATTGACAGTGGTGTGGTTCACCTAGTATCCCCTCGAAAGCCTGACAGCATCATTTCTCATATATATTGATAAGTACAAGACATCCATAAAATTGCAGGCTCTGTAGCTGCCTATTTATGAGAGGCTATCTAAAACTCATTCATTGCAGGTAATATCAGTAAGTCAATTCAGCTTAGTCTGATAGCTCATAACTTTTCAGACTGTTGTATTTACTGAGCCATGGACTACCCTTTCTTCAAGTGTACTTGAGAAAATGACTTGTACTATAAGACTATTTCTTTTCAAAGTACAATTAAGTGCTTTAAAATGAACTCCAAAACTGCAAATTCAAAGCAGTGTTAGACCTAGGTAATAATATAAAATATATTGCTTTAATAATGCTTTGAAAGTTGCACTGAGTAGTGGCAGTATTTTTCTGTTTGTAGTAACCCACCCAGAAAATCATCAGTGGGAGCTTGGTGCCAGGCTTAGGCATGTTTCACAGGGTAGCAGAAGTCCCTGTAACAGAGCTAATAAAGCTCCACACACAAGTGGAAGGTATTGCTCATAAGGTGATGTACATCACTGTGGGTGGAGAATCAGATTTACAGGGAGAAGCAGCAGGGACAGACCACTCCATTTGGTGGATATGAAAATGCCTGGCCAAATTCAGATCTCCCAAGCAGTGGAAGCAAATCTCTTGATGGTGTTGATTACCTGTATCAGCTGCTGACTTGTAGAGTTTCTTGTAGAGTTTGGTCCTGGTCCTGTCAAAGTAGAAGTAAAATTTTGTGTTTCTACAGCAATCCCTTACTATGGGAAAGTCTCATTTCATGTCCGATGTTATGTCAGCACAGCAGAGATGTACACAATAGAAACTCTCAAGTAAAACTGTCCTGTAAATGTTCTGGTGATGCTTTAGTGAAATTGGCTTGGAAAGATTGTTTTTATTTGTAATTAGGGAATAAGATTAAAACCCCATAGCAAAACTCCCATTGACTTTAATAATCTTTTCACTTAGGGTAAGAGCTATGTATAGAATTTACTTGTAGATATACAGGATCATCAGGAGACTTGTAAATATTAGCAATTATTAAAGTGAGTTAAATAAAATCACAAATGCCCAGAACTGAAGCTTGAAACCAAGGCAGAATTTGGGCAGTGATGTTCCTAGCTGGGAGACCTTCCCTTTGCTCTCCTGTATTGCTTTTTCCCCTTGTTCACCTGAATTTTCTGGGGCTGTCAGGGGCTGAATGTAAAACTAGAGAGACTTTATTTCCCTTTCTGTTAGCAGTGGTCAGATTTGCTCAGCAATCCCTTCTGTCCATAATTCAAGCACTGAATTGCTGTTTTGGAGGATTTCAGGGTGGAGAATTGTGTTACCAAGCTGTTTCATTATTTTTAAATTTCTGTTTCACTGCTTTCTGGCTTTTGATGTTTAGACAGAATTAGGTTTTGGTACTGAAAACACTTCCCCTGGAGCCTGCAAAGGAGAAGCTGCCTACCCCTGCTTTATGTGAAGGGAGAGGGGAAGCCTCCAGCTAGGGGGGGCCAGGATGTCTTGTGGGCTGTGTGAGTGAGTGGCAGAATGTGTGTCACTGGTGTCCCTGACAACTGAAGGCTGCTGAATTCCCTGCTCCCAAGGGACTGAGAGCTGGGGCTGGGGACAAAAGCTCTTTACAAACATGGGAAAAATAGCAGGAGGTAGGTTGAGGGAATAGAGAGAGAGAGATGGTGAAGAATATCAGAGAAAATACTTGTGATTCTGCCCATAGCAGGGAGGGTGTGCAGTCTGGAAAAGGGGTACTAGTCTGTCCAGGAAATTTTAAGTAATTCAGATGTGAGAGCAGCAATCAGAAGATGAAGCAGTGCTTTTAGCCATGAAACTACAGCCCAGCGCTCTCCGTCAGAGATGTGCTGGACTGCACAGGAACGACTCACTTCTCTTGGAAGAAGGAGAGGATTTGGAGTGTGGATGGGTTTTCAGGTTTTGTTTTTTGTCCCTGGCATAGAAGCACTGGTGGCAGCAAACTTGTTGTCTGAGAACAAAGGTATTTACAGCAGCACACCAACCTCTGCTGGTTTGGCGTGTGTGAAGCCACAGCCTTGCCCACCTTGCAGAACGGCAACTGATAGATCAGAACCAGCAGTGGTTGACCTGCAAGAGATCAGCGATGGGTGCTCAGACGTAAGGACTCTGTCAGCCTGATAAGTACCAGGACTGAATGGTGTCGTCACCTGCCACATGCCATAAAATTCTAGAAGAGGCAATTGCCACCCCAAGAGGCAGGGAGAAGAAAAAAAGAGGGATGTCCTGAGTTGTGGTGGCCCAGCCCACCTTTAGGCTGTGGAACATCAATCAAGACAGGGCCATCCAGTGGGTGGATTTCCCCGCCCAGGACAGTGGATCCGAGGGCGGGTCCAAGGGCGGTTCAGTGGGTGGCACAGAAGTCTAAGCCACATCCCACTGAGTGGCACCCTGGTTCAAGCTGCCTCCCCCCGGTCTGGAAAGTTCTTTGTTACGTGGTTCTTTATTGGCTCCTCGCTGTAACTCCCGCCCCCCTTTTACTCCTATTGGTTGATGTCATGTACCCTACCCCTGTCATGTACCCCATTAGTTGTTCCTGTTCTCTCTGCCCCAATCCACCCCCATATAAAACTCCTTGCAAACCCTATTTTCCTGCCTTTGGTCACTGGACTCGGTGGAATATAAAGCTTGCTGGAACCCGCACCAGAGGCCCCTCCTGCTTCTTTGCCTCCGGGCAATGCGGGCTAACACACCGAGCCTCCTGAGCGTGTGCCCTCTCATGAGGAGCCAGCACAGTGTGACCAGCTTGCACCTATTCCCTGCTGGGGATGATTCCTGAACAAGGACGTCTGTGGGAAGGATGCTGTGTCCCCTTCGCACAAAGGCTCGACAGGACAAGTAGCGTCAGTCCTGGACTTGAAGATCAGAGGAAGGCAGACAAATATATGAAATTTGGATGGCCAGATATGTACAGAGGCTGTGACAGCCTGGACCAGAGCAGATGAAAGGTATTCTGTACACTGGTTTCTCACTGAAAGTGGTCAAGGGGGAATATCAGGTTTTCTGCTGGGAAGGTTAAATGTGAATTGGCTTCAAGTCAGGCAAATTTGACAAAGACATTTTATTTATTTCTATGGGCTGTCACAGGGTCCCACAGCTGGAGCTGGAGGCACCATAGTTGTCCCTTTGCCCAGATAGGTTGTTGCTCCTGTGACTGCTGGAGGAGCTCGCTGCTGTATGGGACAGGAGCCCACAGGCAGAACCGGTGCTGTGGAGCTCAAGAGGGGAAGGGGATTCCCATAGTTGATATATTGTATTGTCTTGATCAAGTATAAAATTGCGATTTCTGAAATGTTTCACAGCACTACTGCCTTCATTTGGAGTTAAAGTTGTGGCATAACATAACTGCCTCTGTATAATAAACTGAAGTTCCTATATCATGCTCATCATGATCCCAAAATGCTTTGCTGAACAGGAAGGCTACTGATTCTATCCCCATTTTCTAGATGTAGAAATGATGACAGAGATGAATCGATTTAACCTGCAGATAAATGGATTTAGTGAGACTGAGCAAAAATGGTCACAGTCCCACGGTATCTGCAAACTTGAAAGCATAATACATCAGAGAAGCAAGAGCCAGGTCTTTGCTTGACGTGTCCACCAAATACTTGATGTTTGTCTTTGGGGCAGGGATGTCACTTGCTGACACTGCTGGTAACACACACAGGTGCGTCTCATAGCTCTGTGTTGAGTCTGTGGCAGCTTGTCCGGGGTATTGCTGTACAACAGCCTCCCCTCCTCAGAGTTTGCTAGCTCTTGTGCTTTGTACATAGATTTTATCCTTCAGAGCAAGCTGTCTTTCGGGTTGCAGCTGCCCTGTGTACTGTGTGGCTGGTGAGTGGTCAGCTCTCTGACAGCGGTGTGGAACTCAGCCAGGGCATGCTGCTAATGCTGCTGCCTGAGTGCAAAGCGTTCGGGGATCTCTCCTGGCCCCGGGGGTTGAGATCTTGTTTATGTCCTCTGAAAGGCAGTAGCTGTGGCAGCACCAACATGCTTGGTCAGGGTGAGCTCAGGCAGACCTGTGTCATCCAAATTGTCACACTGAGACCTGTCTTCACGTCCACATAGAGAACAACCTTTTTCTGTTAACAGGTCAGTGGAAGTGAGAGACATTTGGAATCAGAATGACTGAGTTTTGGAAAAACTACTGCTACTGACAACTGTAGATGTGTTAGAATGATAATGGGTAGCAGGAATGTGCTCAGTTCAGGGAGGGCTTCTCCAGGGAGAAGATGTTGGAGCTCCTTCTTGTAGCTGATGGTCTGGCAGGTGAATGTAAACCAAATGCATCATGTTTTGGGTAAACACTCAAACTTCGGTAAGTGAAAATGTCTGCAACAGTGAAGTTATAAATATAAATATCTGCAGGAGGTGAAGTATTTCCACATCCTGGAATTGATTTTTTGTTATTTGAGTCTTTCTGCATAGTTAACCTTGGTGCTGTTACTGCTTCTGCAGCATGCATGTTCCAAACAGTAATAGGATTAATTGTTTTCTAAGCTGGTAGCACATCTCTTAACATATGCAGGAGGCAGGCAATAAATAACTAAATGAAACCTATGGAGCAGTGGCTCCCACTGAGGGTTTTACTGAGCAGATAGAGAAATTGATTCTGTTAAACTTCACTTGCTGAAGTGGAAAGTTAAAGAAGAGAGGAAAAATGTTAAGAAATAGAGTTGAGACTGTCATCTTCATTTTAGGATTCTGTCTATAAAATATGCCCATCAGAGGCTTGGAAAGGCTTCCTAAGGAAAAAAGGAATTTTGGTACAGTGTCTCAGGGCAGAGGGGACTGCAGCACTTGACATGCTGTTTAAGGGGCTGAGGGAAATGCTTGAAAAAAAAATGCTGTGTCTTCCAGATTCTGGTTCAGGGTCCATGTGCAGTTCTTTTCTCAGTTAACACTTCTGATGAAAGCAGCAGGATGCCAAATGGAAAATGAAATGTCTGCAGGCTGTGAAATTTGGCCCTCACTACACTGAGGCACTGATCTGGAGACTGGCAGTGCTTGGGCAGATGGTTGTCCCCACAGACACGTCATCATCTCCAGCACAGCCCTGGCAATCTCTGGGAAAATCCCCTGACTTTTCACGCAGGAGAATGAGTGAGAGAACCAGAATGGTCCTTAATGGCCTGAAAATCAATTAATCAAAGAACTAATCTTTCAGTTGCTTCTTTCCAAGGGTGCTCCCTTCTCCTTTTCTAATGAGAGCTGTTATAAACAGGTTTTTATCCAATATGTAGTTCATGCTCTTTGTCTGCCTCTTGACTCTCTAAAGGGAAGACCTCCACAAGGCACAAGCTTTCATGCATGGAGTGTGTGCCAGAATCATGGCTGGACATTTGCAGGTATATTTTAAGGATGTATACCAAATTAATTTCAACCTGAGCCATCCTAAATAGAGAGAAATATGTTGCTGTTCGTTTTTTCTTACTGTGTTTTTAAAGTGGGCAATAATAGCAGTCATTCACAGCTATGATATGTTCCTGGAGCTGCCGGAAGGGCTTTTTTACTAAAATTAAAAGCAGTGAAATGGAAGATCCCCTGCTGAAAATGTGCATAATTTGCTGTGCTCAAAGGCTGATCCCCTTGATTTCCTGGGCCCTGTTCCCAGCTCTGGGATGGAAGGAGCACCCTTTAAAGGTTCTCTCTTCCTCCTCTTCCCTGAGGTATTGCCTTGCAGTTTGTGTGCCTAATTGGTAGCTTATCAGTTGAAGGATAGGAACAATCACGGAATCACATAATATGCTGAGTTAGAAGTGACCCATCAGGATCATCGAGTCCAACTCCTGGCCCTGCACAGGACCATCCCCAAGGATCCCACCATGTGCTTGAGAGCATTGTCGAAATGCTTCTTGAACTCTTTCAGACTTGAAGCTGTGACCACGTCCCTGAGGACTCTGTTCCAGTGCCCAGCCACTCTCTGGGTGAAGAACCTTTTTCTATTATCTAACCTAAGTCTCCCCTGACCAAAGTTCAGGCCATTCCTTCATGTCCTGACAATGTTGTATATTGGCTGTTCAGACTCCATCTAGTTCACCCCTCCACTGCTAATGGCTGGGTGCCCTCGCTCAGGGGATGTCCCTGATCAGCATCCATGTCCCTGATCTGCAAACATGTCCCCATGGCTGGCTGCAGACAGACTTGTGCCCTCTGCACACTGGCTGGCTGCTCGTTAGACAGCTCCTGCCTGGGAGCCATTGGCATGGTGCTGCGCCAGGGAAAAGTGCTCTGCTGAGCAGCTGAGCATGGCCCAAGCACAGCAGCCTGTTCATGGCTTCCAGGCCCAAGGAGATCCACAGCCAGCCAGCACAAGCAGGGCAACTTGTGTCTGCCTGCACCTATATATGCAGGCTAGACCCTTAATCTCCCTGTGTCTCAGTTCTGTCAAAGGGGTCTAATGGCCCACTGCATCATGGAGGTAGTATGGGATAAAAACCCATTAATCATTGCACAGTTCTGAGACAGATGGGTTTCATTCCCAGAAGAAGTACATATATAAACCGTGATCACGTAAAGCTAACATTAACACATTGGTATCTGTGATTTACATAAGCTGGTCCCTGAAACCACAGTTGGATGGTGGTATAGAAGAGTTTCTGGGCTCTTAAGTGTTTAATTTGGCAGATACAATTCAGTTATGATATGATATGCTCTCCTGAAGTGGCAAAATTGGAGGGCTTGCATTGCTTGGTGTGTAGTACAGGAACAGGAAGGGTAACTGTTAAAAATAGATGGGGTCTCTGAGTGGCGAGGTGTCTGGAAGGTCTCCTAAATGCAGAAAGCTTTGGCTGCTTTGATTTAAGATCTGGCTAATTTCTAGGAAAATACTCCCCTTACTACAGAACATACTGGAAAATTGTGTCTCACATTGTAAAGGAAGAGATTTATCTTGAAAGGTATTAAAGGCTTCTGTTCTGCAGTTGTCATCTGGGAAGAAACAGTATTGATTGACCCTGGAGTTGGGTTTGATAGGTTGCATTGGTGATTACAGTATTGATTTGTTTCACATGCTGTGTTTTCTCTGTGCACAGTTCTCTTGCAGCAAGAATTAGTCTGACTTGCCACTTGCTGCATGTTTTTCAGGAGAGGAATCAGGCAGAATTCATTTTTCACCAGGCAGTCTCACAGAGTAATTAACTGAAAGGAGGCTGGTGAGAATTCCTGAATTACCCAGGGAACACAGCAGTCAGAGGTTTTTTTCAGGCATGTGTAAATAAAGAAATTTGCATTCTCCAAATATTTAAAGCAAGTACATTGAAGGGAAATGTGTAATTTTAAAAAGCGCAGAAATATAATAACAGCTGCATACAGTTTCAAAGACTGGCTGCCACAGCTAATAAGGTAGAAGGAAAATCTGCAGAGTAGCTGCTGAGTTGCCCTTTGGAACACGGCGAGGGAGGAAGAGGAGGTTGAGTGTAACTTTCCGTGTCAGTTCACACCCTGGCCTGAGATTTGCAAATGGCTTTCTTGCCTTCTTGATCTCCCTTTATCAGCAACTATTTCCTGGAGCCTGAAGAGCTGATGTTTGATGCAGGGATGTGCAAAGGAGTTGGTCTAAACCCAGAAGTTGTTGTTTTCTAGTTGTGCAATGAATTCAAGTTGCACATGACATGCAGAATCCAAGTGAAGGCTCCACTGCTGGAAGGTGAGGGCCATGAACATGATCACAGAACTGGAGCACCGCTCCTGTGGAGACAGTTTGAGAGGGTTGGCAGTGTTCAGCATGGAGAAGAGAAGGCTTCAGGGAGACCTTGTAGCACTTTCCTGTACCTAAAAGGGCTACAAGAGAGCCAGAGAGGGACTTTTAAAAATTATATGAAGTAATAGGACAAGGGGTAATGGCTTTAGTGGATTTATATTAGATATTAGTAAGAAATCATTGTGAGGATGATGAGGCTGGAACAGGGTGCCCAGGAAAGTTGTGGATGCCCCATTCCTAGAACTGTTCAAGGCCAGGTTGGATGGGAGATCCTTGAGCCGCCTGGTCTATTGGATCGCACCCCTGCCCATGGCACGCAGCTGGAACTGGATGATGTTTAAAAATCCCTTCTAACCCAAACCATTCTGTGACTTTATGATGATTCTGTGAAGGTCCTCAACATTGCCTGGAGGTCACAAGCGTTGTTTCTGTAGCGGCCATATATATGTCCTGGAAAGGGTGACTGCTGTGCCACGATTGGGACAGGGCTTGTGTCACTTAATGACATCATAGGCTTCTGCAGAAGAGAAATTTTGCACATGAATTTTAAACTCAGGCTCTTAGTCATCCCATCTGGTATGATGCTAATTTAAAAAGTGAGACATTTCTAGGCGTACATGTGTAATTTGGGAAGAAATAAACGTATGCGGAATGTGAGGCAGTGTCGCATGGTGTTGCTGTTGTACTGAACCAAATTTTCATTGGTAGAGGATACCATAATTAATTGCTATGCTAATTGTTATACTCCAGAGCACATCTAGAGTCCTTGGGTTTTCTCCCAGTATAGAACTAAAGGTGAAAATGACTTATCCTTACTTGCTGCACTTTTTCTTGCCTGGAAATTATTAAGAAAAAAAAAGAAATGAGAACCTCAGAGGTGAAAGTCTCCCTTTGAACGATGCAATGTAGAAAGAGGTAAAGAAAGTAGTAAAAGCAAGTGTTTCTTTTCAATGCTTAAAAGTATATGGTGTGTGCATGTGTACGTAGGCATAATCTGGGGAGCTGGAACACGTTAGAAATGACTAAAGTTTAGCAAAATGATGAAAAAACGCCTTCAATTTTAATGAACTTTCTCCCCTTTAACAGCTGAAAAGATGAATGGGACAGGATAACAATTCAGTTGTTAACTTTCATCACAAATATTTCTATATGGAAAAGCCCTAAATTCAAACAATTGTGCCTTTTGTTCAGGGATTAGTCTTAAATTTAACACATGATTTATAATTATCAATCTATTGCAATGTAATTTTTGACTTCAGTGTTGAAAGTATAATGCTTTCTGTGAATTTTTAAAGGAATCATACTATAAATTCATACTTAAGATTGTTAACATCAATAAAGGGCCACTTTTCTCTCTGTTTTGCTAATTCCAGTTAGACGCAGACTGGGATTGAGGAGTCCCCTAATGCTGAAGGTGTTGCTGGAGGGTCATGAGCAATTTGCTTCTGTGGCAGATCGGTGTGTACATGCTGGGAAATAGAACTCATTATGGTGCCTAGTTTTTCCTTTGGAAATTTCTATTTTTTTAATAACAAGTAATCTACGCTTTGCTGAAAAAATAAAACTAGAAATAGACATCTGAAATCTAGAAGTGTTTCTCTGTCTGCAAAGATTGAATGTCCTCAGATCAGCTGGGAAAAAAAAAAAACCAAACAAACCAAAAAAATAGAATTGTGATTGGATACCTGAGGAAAAAAAAAAGACAAATTCATTAAAGAAGGAGGAGCCATCAGTGAGAATTTTAATGTCAAAACTTCTGCTTCTTTCTGAAAAAAAAACCTCTTGCTGAATGTCCTGAAATGCAGCATGGCTGAGATAGCAGCATTGTCTCATTGCAGGGAGCTCAGTATTTGGGTGAGGGCTCTTCTGGAGTCCAGTGGGGATGTGGATGTAGGTCATGTCCACTTTTCCAGAGAGATTCTGTACTTCCCAGTGTCCATAAAAGAATCCTACTCCTAAGATACAAATGATCCCAGTGCAGTAGGTGTCTGTCTTCCTATACAGACCTATACAGATTGTTTTCCTGTAGAAAACTTGTATAGAAGAAGGGAAATGGCTCGTAATTTTTACATAAACCTATTTGCTGCAGCATGGCCTTTGGGTACCTCAGTGCATCTCTGCTCTCAATATATTGACCATGTACACAGTTAGGTGTTCAGTCACCCCGCTGCCAGGACAAATGCCCACTTTATGGACAGACGCAGCTATTGCATCTGGCTATCCATGACAATATGCTTCATAAGAGAGAGCTTTTATTGTTCTGACAAAGGAACCATTTTAATGAAGGTCACCCGTATGCAAGGTGAAACTTCTATGCAGCATCTCTCCAACCCAGAAATCAATTCATACTGCTGCTTTCCAGGGCAGTGGCAGCTTTGGCTTGAAATTCATTCTCCAAATCTTTCAATCAGGCTTTCCTCATCATTATAATACGTGGATATCTGCTGTGTCGTGGCTGTGTGATCATTAAATTGGGGGAAAAACCGCTACTGCACATATGTTGATAAGCAATTTATTCGTTGCAAAATAGTGAAGCATTGAGTATCCATTCTGTGTCAGTTGGAGGGCACTGTGCTATATT